>JAQBSW010006714.1:0-46406 GCA_029291075.1 Eudiplozoon nipponicum | reverse complement strand
ATATGCATGGAGCACATGAAAACATCCACTCACCAACCATATATATATATATATATATATATATATATATATATATATATATATATATATAGTGTTCGGAATATAATTAAACGAACATTGTTTGCAGCCTTTGATCACAATTATTATAATCTAAGTTGTGCTCATAATATAAGTGCCTAAACCATTAATTACTTACATACGCCAGTATAAACTGAGAATTGTATAGTGTAGAAAAGGTAATTCATCCAGTAGACCGGTTTCGTCCTGATTGGGAACTCATCACGTACTGGCCAGAATTTGCTGTGGACGGGCTCGAACCTGGGCACATCTCCTTAGGAATATGGTGCTTTAACCACTGAGCCTCCTTGTCGCACACTAGGCTACACACAATTTTCATTTGTATACTAAGTAATGTAACTTGTTTAGTCTACTGTTCCTTTAGATGGATCTCATATGACATCCATTTAAACCCAAAGTTCCAACTAACAATCCCCAATCTGTCATTACTGAACAGACACCACACTACATGAGGAAAGGTATAGGAATGAATATTTATATAATTACCCGAACATTGGTTGCGCGGAGGTAATAACAATTATTTTAATCAAGGTTGCGAACTTGATATAAGCACCTGACCCACTTTCGTATGCGGCAGAAAGGCTCAGTGGTTAGAGTAGCAGACTTGCCCAGGTTCGAGCATTGTCAGAGGTAAATTCTTGCCAGTACGTGATGAGTTCCCAATAAGGACGAAACCGGTCTATTTGATGAATTGCCTTTTCTACACAATACAATTCTTAGTTTATACTGAGATATGTAATTAATTAATGGGTCAGGTGCTTATATAAAGATAGCAACCTTGATTATAATAATTGTTATTATCGCCCGCGCAACCAATGTTCGTTTAATTATATATATGTTCATTTCAATACCACTTCCCCAAGTAGTGTGGTGTCTGTTCAGTAATGACAGATTGGGCATGGATTGTTGGAACTTTGGATCTAAATGGATGCCATATGAGCTCCACCTAAAGGAAAAACTGACAAACCAAGTTACATTAGTTAGTATATAACTGAAAATTGTGTGCATTGTAGTGTGCGGCAGGGTGGCTGAATAGTTAGCGGACCACATTTCTAAGCAGACGCTCCCAGTTTCGAGCCCTGTGCGAGGCAAATTCTGGCCGATGCATGATGAATTCCCAATAAGGACGAATCCGGTCTACTGGATGAATTGCCTTTTCTACACTATACAATTCTTAGTTTATAGTGTGCAGAATATTGGAGACAAGAGAAATTGTCGAACCTGCGCGTTGTTACTGTAATGTTGCGATGTCACAGTAATTAAAGTTAAAACTCAAATCTGAAAAAAGCCGACAAACCTGATGGTCAGGTACTGTTTTTAGGCGGAGAATTATTATATATGTAATTGAGAATGAGGTATTGAGCACCTAGCAACAATTAGTTCAGATACGACACGATGGATTAAACAAAGTATGCAAGTTAGAAAGAAAGTGAAGGCCAGAGCGACGCATAGGTTAAGATTAAATAAAGAGAGAAAGGAAGGAATAGTAATGACAAACTATAGGTCTAGCCAATACTTATAATATGCACGTTGCTAAGTTAACCAACTCAGAAATATTTGAATATAAATATATGTCCACATATCTAAAATAAATTATTATATATATATATATATATATATATATATAATATTTAACACACCTTATATAAAATTATCAAAAGCACAAATATACATGTACAACTCATACACAATTATACATCTGTATAAATAAATAAAAACAATAGTGTGGTTTTATATATATTGCCGACCACACCTTATATAAATATGTACGAAACACATAAATATCTACGATTATAGAATTTATGGATATTTATTCATATATAACTATAATATAAGCAACAGTTTGAGTCATATGACTCTTATTAGAAATATATATATATATATATATATATATATATATATATATATATATATATATATATATATATATAATTGGTGTTTTTACTTATTAATTATAATCTATTTATTTATTTATTATTACAATATTTATACCACCTTAAATAAATATATAACATATTTTTCTTCGTCCATATATATATATATATATATATATATATATATATATATATATATATATATATATATATATATACTATATATATATATATATGTGTGAGTGTGTTTGTGTATGTAAATATCGTATATGTTTATATATAAAGATTAATATTCAATTTGCTATTAAACAATATGTTTGCGAGACCACCAGAAATGAGTCTCATTTGTCTGCATTTTCATATCTATTAGATGTATTACAATTTGAATTTTTTTGTCAGCATTTCGTCGAGCTCTGAGAACAATCATAAAATGATGAAAAACGTCCATACACGAGACTATAGGCAGTTTTACTGGTAAAGTATAATGGGATTGGTGTTTACCTCAAGTATCCAAAACGGATTTAAACATTTTGTTGCACAACTCCGGAAACCGAGTATTTTTTAATTTTCAAAATTATTGAATTTCGATTGCGAAATCCATTTATACAGAAAAATGTATTATATTGCATCACGCTTAATCTACTTACACGGAGAGATCAATTAACTAATAGGTCATTTATGAAGCCTGTACAGCCGATACATGATATACCTTTATTATAATCAAGGTTGCGTTCTTGATATAAACACCTGACCCATTAATTATTTACATATGCCAGTATAAACTAAGAATTGTATAGTGTAGAAAAGGCAATTCATCAAGTAGACCGGTTTCTTTCTTATTGGGAACTCATCACGTACTGGCCAGAATTTTCCGCGGACTGGATTCGAACCTGGGCACGTCTGTTTCGGAATCTGGTGCTCTTACCACTGAGCCATCCTGCTGCACACTACACCGCACACAATTTTCAGTTATATATTAACTAATGTAACTTGGTTAGTCTATTTTTCCTTTAGATGGATATACCTGACTGAATCATACCTATTCTACTAATGATCTTGCCATGTCCAGAAAAATTTGCGGTTGCAAATATTTGGAATTCTGGATCGATTTATAGATATGTCTAAATGCTAGACTACGGTAGGACTACGACAGATAATTATCTCCCTGCTCAAACGATAGTTTTAAGATGCAGTAACATTCCTCGTGACTGAGTCATTTTTTAAGCCGCTAGCCGAACCGAAGCAAAAAATTAGATTCTGTTTGTTGCAGAGAATTAATATATATGAAATTGTGCATTAAGTGTTGCTCCCCCTGTAACAAATAAGTTCACATAGGACCAGAAGGATATACCAAATTCAGCAGGAACGCGAGGTATAATCCCACGTGCTCATTCGTGTCGTGCTTACTGGCGACTCCTTAGTAGGAGCCGGTATTACGCCCCAATTGTCCCACATTACTTAACCCAAAATATGGTGGGTATAGGGCGTAAAACCGGTTCTTACCGATGAGTAGCCATTAATCACGAAACAAATGTTCACATTAGTTAAACAAATGATTGCCATCAAATGTTGAAAGTCCGATGACAGACCGATGAAAAAATACGACTTTCCATGAGTGAATCAAGCATGTTCTATCAATAATCTAGTAAATATTAAGAATCCGACATCTTTTTTATTCAAGCACAAATATTACTACAATAAGCATTGATTGCGCAGACGGTGGTTCCAATTAATTAACTCAAGGTTGCGATCTTGAAATAAACACCTGCCCCATTATGTGCATACATTCGTCAGTACAAACTAAGCATTGTATTATGTAGAAAAAAAAGTCTTCCGGTAAACCGGTTTCGTCATTATCGGGAACTCGTCACGTACTGGCCAGAATTCGCAACGGACGGTTCATAAACCTAGGCATGATGCTTCGGAATCTGTTGATTGTTTTACTGTTGCATTGAAAGTGAAAGAGGACCCATCTCGATTTCCTGTGTTTCATGACACTGGAAACTAGTGAACTATTGACAGTAGCGATACGTATATTTTGCCAGACCGTGTCAATGAATGCGAGACAAGACTTTTTTATGAAGCGCCCAGCACCGGGATGTCTTATCGTTTCATGCCAAAAAGGGATGATTTCTCTTTGTATGTACTCCGGCACAAATCCTTGCTGTGTTTGTTTTGATTTCAGCTACAACAGCCTCTTCAACGAAATCAAATCTGATTATGATTCTGGTTTTTAACTGCCTATCTAAATTTCGGTATGTAGCATTACTTCCCTCTTCTTCGGGGGAACATTGGTTGCGCGAGTGGTGATAAAAATTAATTCTAATCAAGTTTGCGATCTTAATATACGCACCTGTCCCATTATGTACATGCATTTGGCAGTATTAACTAAGCATTATATAATGTGGAAAAGTAAATTCATTCAGTAGACCTGTTTCATCCTTATTGGGAGCTCATCGCGTACTGTCCATAATTTGTCACGAACAAGGCTTGAACCTGGGCACATCTGCTTCGGAATCTGGTGCTCTAACCACTGAGCCACCCTGCCGCACAGGCATTTTACACAGTGCATCTACTGGACTATTCTTCATACCTGCTTGATGGTTAATCATTAAATCGAAAGCCCGATGTGGTCGTATATTTCCATATCTAGGGATCGCCAATGCGTGAGTACATCTTGATCAGTAAATTCGTCTATATGCCCATCGATGACAAAAAATCTAAATTGTCACTGGGCCCGTTACACCTTCAGTAATTCCAGCAAATACATATCGAGCCGGTTGTCAGTCGGCTTGGAATATTCTTTCTTTTTTTCGTCTAAGGCCTTCTCCAAACTTGATAGTCTCCCGATAGGAAAGTAAAATTAGCAGCGCTTATCAGTTTTTGCTTGCTTTGGACACACGCTGCTTGCATTTCCGCCGTCTATCGGAACGGCATTTTTGCACTAGTTAGCTTAGACAAGGTTTGTTTACCCACCACATTACTCGCAAGGCATGGTCTGTAAAAATGCATCCTGTCAATAAACCGATGTAGTTTTTCGATCAGTGGAGATCTGTTTATTCTGGATAGGCAAGGCATCCTAATCTAATGGCATACATCAACTTTTGTTAACTTTCTAGTCAAGAAACTGCAATATCCAACCTATCTGTACCTATTCATGAATAGAATTTAGTCGTTATTCTACAGCTTTCCTCAGCATTGTCAACAGCCGGGCACACAAATGATGTTCGGTAGTTGCCAAAATATTGACTTCGTCAATGTACGCTGCAGCACAGACTTAATCGTTTACTATAAACTCCAACACATTTTACAACACCTTAATTGCGTTCTTTTGATCAGATTATAGCCGAGTAAATTGTAAATGGCCGTAGAAAACCTCAACCGCCTCATGCATGTGGTCATCGGACCAGAAGCCAATCTACTAATCGCCCGGCTCTATGTCAAGAACGTTATTCTACTTGCTATGCACGAGTTGCGGAAACAGATCATGCATGGCAAGTATACGATACGGATGATGTTCAATTATTGAAAATCAACTGCAATTCGAAACAAGGCACCAGTTTTGTACTGTATACTATAAGAGCCCGAAACACAGACAAAGATGGCTCCAAAACTCCGGTATCTATAAGAGAATGAGTTGTTTGAGTATGTGTCACATTTTTGGAGGAGCTCTATATACCCTTGATAGTTTATAATTGTTGTTTAATTCTTTTCATGGTTTAAAGCGATTAAAAGTAGGCTCAGGACATTCGGTGCAAACTCTGTTCTGGAAAATAATGTCCTACTGCATTAGAAATTCTGTCCACCATTCTGGAAGAAGATATGGCTCATACGGCACTATATATATATATATATATATATATATATATATATATATATATATATATATATATATATATGGACACCAGCTCTTCTGCTTAAAGGCGTATAAAGATTTCGTCTCATGATAAGTCGTTCTTAATTATTTTCGAAAATTTTTTAAATCCTAAACAAAACATATTGCGCAACAAGGAATAGATTATTTATCTGGCCCTTGTTGGGCCAAACAAGGCCAGGTAAATAAAGTTTAAGCCCAACAGGGGTGTCTGATTGATCGCAGTAAAAACAAAAATAGACAGATATCATCATTTATTAATAAGTTATCGCACCATTTACACGCAGTCATAATCGCCACGTTAAAAGGTTGATGTAACTCTGCTCTCGCGATTTGTCCCTTAGTTAGCGGAAAAGAAACACGGACACTGGTGCATTTGCTCCATTAACCAATTTTAAAATAACAACTTTTAGTTGACGCGTTTTAAAATTTTAACTTTAATAGAAATCCATACGTGTAGCAAGGTTTCTTTGATTTATTTTCCCTTGTGAGCCATTTGATTCTAATTTAACCAGAGGGTGCTGCGCGAATCATCTTCCTTAAACGCATAATTCTGGGCACCAATAGACTTTTCGTGCTGGACAGTAAACTGTCTCTTTTTATTTCCGAGAGGTTCAGGACCCTGTAGTCATCTCGTAATGGTTATTCCCTCAGAAAACTATACTAACATTGCTGCCGAATAAAAGATGTATTTTAACAGCTAATTCCTTCGACGCTAATTTTTTTTTAAATAGTACACTTGTTGTCAAGCCACTGGTAGCCACCGTTTCTCGTCGACTTATTGAAAATAGTGCAAGTAATTACCGGAACATATTACACATTTTCACACCGTTTATATTGGATTCTACAGCAATGTCGTTGGCACCAGAGTTACAGCCATCATTGCTGAGATATTGCAGAGCATGGATATTTTCATCCAAGCCAGAATACATGCTCGATGGAGCACTATAACTGGTAGAGTGACGCATTGCAAACTGGAGAAATTATATGTTAGCTTGGACTAAAACCTGTAAATACATTCCACGATATCCTGGGGAAGCTTATCCGGCAGTAAGAGTCCAGTATCTGGATTAACGGTTACCGTTTCATTTAAATTAGACTTAATTACTATCAATTCTTTTGTTAATTTATTCGTCTTCCTTGCTAACAATCGAGCCAATTCTTATAAGATAGAACGAGAAGCCACCGACTTACTGGGCACGTTATATTTAATAAACATAATTATATATAGGGGTTTCCTCGTAAAAAAACACGCACTGCAAATTAAAAATTGGCATAATTACTTATTATTTATTATTAATTACTGAGGCTCGGCTGCTATCAGCCGCTTCGAGGTCCTACATTTTCTTTCTTTCTGTCAAGTAATTCTTTAGCATGCAAATCAGCCCTAAATAAAGCCGTTGGTGCTTTATTGATATCTAAGTTTACCACTACTAAACCAAGGTCAGTTTTTTCAATATTTTTATTATTAATTTACATTAATGTTTCGTAATTCTGGTAGCGTCTTGATCAGTATGTAGGCTTAAGATACAACAAGTTCGATTTTAGCAAATACCATACCACTTTTGACAATGATGCAGAACGTGAGTATAATGGACGGATTTTATGTTATATTTTTTTCCAGTAAAATCTTTTTAAAATGCATGCTAAGCTAAGTAAAAGATATCAACTAGACCGGTTTTGTTCTTATTTAACACTTATCAATTATCTGTTAAAATTTACACGATCAAAATTTGAGTCTGGTGGTATGTGCATCTGGAGCGTGAAACGAATCCACTTTAAATCAAAATCGATAGGAAGTATGATTCCTCTGGAAGGTAGAAAAACAAAAAATTGTTTATTACTGGAATTTGCATTTGACGAGTAACTTTGTTATCGTAATGGATAATTTACAATATTACGAAGCAAATGTTCCTTGGTTGAATCCCCGGCCTCGGTATTCTTTAACAATTTTGCGTGTGTTCATTAAATAAATAATCGGTCTATTCGTTTATTTTCGTTTGCAATCTAATACTATGCTTAATTTATACGGAAAAAATTATGTGTATAATCATTAAAATTTTAATTTAAAATTAATTATATGTTTAAACGAACATCAGTTGTGCAGGTGGTGAAGCCAATTACTTAAACGGACCATCAAATGAATAATTATTTATTTGCTGGAGTATTACCTAAACCAATTTGTTCGAAATCCAATAAGCATCGATCCAAACAGATATTAAAAAGAACATTTAGACAATTTTTGTTTCAGAGAACTAATATATAAGCATTTCATAGACAGTTTCACAAAGATCCGATTGATCAAAATTTCCAATTTTGTTTTGTCTTCGATCGGGCTGAGTTTGTATTCGTCCCAATGGAAATGCGGTTCCATTGGGACGAATACAAACTCAGCCCGATCGAAGACAAAACAAAATTGGAAATTGTGATCAATCGGATCTTTGCGAAACTGTCCGTGCAATGATACTACTCGCGTACGCAAAACGCGGCATTGAAAAATATGAAGCTGGCACTCCGCAATCAAATTTCAAAAAATACTTGAGTAATATATAAGCAATTGTGAATTAGGTGTCGCGCACTCAGTAAAAATTAGTTCAAATCGGACCAAAAGGAATGTGCACATTCGTTTAATGCTTACTGGCGTAGGAACAGGTATTAACCTTTACCCACTATATATTTTGGTGAGGAATGTGGAACAATTAGGAGATTGTACCGACCAATTGTTCCACAATCCTGACTCAAATATATAATGGGTATAGGGTGTAATACCGGTGCAAACTCACGAGTCGCCAGTAAGAATGAAACAAATGTGAACTTGAGATAATCCCTTTCATACATACTGACCTTCTGGTCCTAACTGAACTCCTTTGATATTAGGTGTGCAACACTTAAAACACTATTGTCGATCTGGTGTCTTAGTAACAGAATTAATATTGTTCTAACAATGAAACGTCTAGCAGATTTCATTGCCAATTTGTCCAGCTTGCGTCATTGCGATTACATCTTCTGATCTACCTCACTTTCACGCACCATCTTTAGCATATATATGAGTCTGACTGTGGCTTAACAATAAAAACGTGTTACTGGGTTAGTAGAATAGCATTTATTCTAAATTTTAAAGCAAATTCATTTAACTAAGGAACTGATATATTAAGTGAACATTGGTTTCGCGTGCGGTGATAATAAATATCTAAATTAAAGTTGCAATCATGATATAAGCACCAGTTCTATTATAAACAGATATTTGTCAGTATAGACTAATCACAGTATAATGTAGAAAAGACTTTTCATTCAATAAGGACAAATCTGGTCTGCTGGATGAAAGGCCTTTTGTACATGACATAATGATTATATTATACTGTTAAATTATGTATATAATAGGGCTGGAGTTTATATCAAAATCGCAACCATAATTTAAATAATTAAGAAGTACAGCTGAGTCGATAGTTACAAAGAGGCTTTGAAGAAATTTAATAAAAACATGATTTTGTGAATTATATTTTCCAGAAAATTATGTAGCAAATCTATACTACCAATTTTAGTATTCAATGGCACCACAACCGAGGACAAGGATTCGTACATGGATCCCATAACTGTAAGAGAATAGGCCTCATACTGATCTCACCGATCCCCAGAAACTACGCTTAAATCTTGTTTAAATCAAGGTTGCGAGCTTCATATATAAATACCACTCCCAGTATATATGCATTCGTTAGTATGAAATAAGCATTATATGATGTATAAAAAACAACTTATCGAGTATTCCAGGTCTTTACATAATGTACAGAATTCCGCTACGAATGGGGCTCAAACCGGGAAACATTTGCTAGATGATCCATAACTAACCATTGTGACGAACAGTCACAAACTACACACAATTTTGAGTCATATACTATTGTTTTGGTTAGCTCTGCCTTCAGTTTAAGTTTACCTGATTTTCTGATTGCGTACCGAAATATTTGAATCCACTGCCATCATGATTTTTGCAGATTTTCGGGCTCCAATTACGGAGCCCTTTTTCAATGCCAAACACATCACACACTTAGTTGAAATATCTGCAAAAATCATGATGACAGTGGATTCAAATATTTCGGTACGCAATCCAAAAATCAGGTAAATTGTTTATTTCCTGTCGCGCAACATGTTTCTTTTAAATCTTATTTAGTTTAAGTTTATGTGGCATATCTTTCTATTTAATTTTGCAACTATCCACCTCCAAACTGTTATATTAAAGCAGACACCACACTACCGCGGAACGTGGTCTTGATTTGCATAGTTAAGTAACTAAATGATCGCTGACTGAACGGGCGGTGATAACAATTAACTTAATCAAAGATGCGATCTAGATTTCAACACCAATCCCGTTATATATAAACGTTTTTCTGTATTAACTAAGTATTGGATAGTATAGAATAGCCAATTTAACCTGTATACCAATTTCGTCATTATTGAGATCCAAAATTTTGCCTCAAACCAGGATACAGATGCATCGGCGTCTGTTGCTCCCATCCACTGTGCCACTCTGTTGCATAATACATATAATTTTCCGTCATATACTAAATTATGGTTGTGGTTAGCCTTTTTTTTCAGGTAAAGCCCGTGAGGCCAATCTTTCGATTTATATAATGCAGACTAGCTACTCCAAATCTGTCATTATAGGACGGACAACACGACACTTGGGGAAGTTGTTAGAAGTGTCAACTAACAGATAACAATTATAGATATCTCACTTGCCAAGTTAAAACATTTCAATCAATTTCAATGATTGAGCAAGTGAACAAGTTAAAGATGGCACGAGAACACAATAGTGAGATAGGTATCATCAAACGAACTCAAAGTATTTAACTTTAAACTACATATAGATTAGTACAACTTAGCAAATTAGATGCATTTGGACTGTCATATTGATGCAATAATATTTTAACTGATTATAAAAAGATTCATTAGGAACTAAAAATTCTTTACTGTCGATTAATTTAAAGGTTCTACCTAATTAAGCTTGATTGGAGAAAAAAATCTCAGATCTCATTCTTATTAATCTTGAGATCATAAACTGTTACTACCACTTCATAACAATTCTCTACATAATACTTTTTTGACCATGTACATACACTGAATAGGGTTAAATGATCACTGATTTAGATTTTTTTAATTCATGCAATTGATGCTTTTTGTTACGGGATACCACTTAATTAAGTTTTAGAACTAAAGATTTTTTGTATAATGGTCCTAGCCCTATTAGTATTTTCACAATCTTATTTTATTTTCATCTTACATCGTCTTGTGTTTACATCTATCCCAATAGATTTGATATACTGTCAAAGTTTATTAAATAGCTAAGTCGAATATGTTTTTCTACTCAAGTTTACCAGCTCTTTTTTCTCTTTTTTGCATTAATCTATTCTATGACTTTACCAGAATAATCCCAATGACTTTCATGTTTTAATGGCGAATCGATTATGCATAAATGGCTTTCTTTAGGGCTGAGCTAAATGCCAGAGAATAACCTGAAAGAAGTGCGAGATTATGGCATAAATATACACGAGAGATGGCTGGAGACAGCATAAGAGCATCAGGAACAATTTTAAATTCAAAAATATTAATAAAGTAATTTTACTGAGGGACACGCTTTATGATCCGAATTTCTTTGTTTTTACTTATTCATCTATATTCTCCAGTCTGTCACTTGTTAGCAATACTTTTTCCTATATTTTAATTCACCATGAATAAATAAGCAAAGCCAAATTAGATATGCAGCTACATTTTGCGAGAGATAAAAAATTATGAGATTGGTGTTTATCTCATTTTGCAAACTTGAATTAAAATATAGGAAAAAAGGATTGATGAAAAAGTGATAGACTGCAGAATATGGATGAGCAAGTACAAAGCAAAGAAATTCGGATCATTAAAAGGAAGGAAGACTTGGTTGAATGTGAAATACATTGCCGATAATTAGTTTGAATGTATAAATTAAGTGGAATATGTGATGCAATACTTTACACCAATTTGAACATTCCAGTATATCAGTGCAATCGTTTAACTATGATGTAATTTCTAACATGTTAATGCATTAGCAAAACGATAAATTTACCGCACGCTTCATAAACGGTAGTTGTGACAGAAGTGTTACATGTATTTTGTAGTCACAGTTTACCCACAAGTGCGAGCTAGCACGTGGTCGGAATCCCCTTACTGTATTAATCGAATTAACGACTTATTTTTCCCTTTCCTACACTATACAATTCATGGTTAATACTGTCATATTTAAGTATTTAATGGGTCAGGTGCTTATATCATGATCGCAACCTTGATAATAATAATAATAGTTATCACCACCCGCGCAACCAATATGCGTTTAATTATATAAATGAGGTTGTTATTGAATGTTAAAGTGCATTGGATGCATATCTATTTGTTCGACGTTATTCATTCAGCAAGACTAATCCAGGCTCTTCGTGTTTAATTCGACGTTACCTATAGCATAGGAGCGCATGGATTTCATGCATTTGCAAGGTCTGGAAGTTAAAGTGAATACTGTTGCAGGTAAATGTTTATTATTTATTGCTTATGAATATCAAGTTTTAGCAAATATGACCAGAAGAATCTGCCAAAATCAGCAAGAAATTTAGTTCATTTCATTCTTTAAATCAAGTTTGCGAGCTTGAAGTAAACACTAATCCCATTTTATTGAACCAGTCATCGAACAACATAACAAAACTACCGCCAGTCGTTGACTGGTTAAATACAATGGGATTGGTGTTTACTTCAAGCTCGCAAACTTTATTTGAATAATTGTTACCAACACCCGCGCAATCAATTATTGTTTAGTTAATTTCATACTTGCTTGCCAGGCATACTTAGTGACCGCACAACTGTAGAAGCCGTTATACGCTCCAAGACCACCGGAATGTGTGGTCCGGAATGTGGGACAGGAGAAAATTGCAATCACCTTTAAGTATGTGTTGCAAAAGTATTATGAGTTATCGCCATATTACGTAATTAGCATTGCGACTACATAGTCAACACGCTATTTATAACATTCGCAAAACTTAGCAATTGCGATTAACATCAAATCAGAAAAGCTGCTACCTCAGCTATGTCCTAAACCCTGGTCCTATTTGAATAAACTTGTTACTAGTTACGCAACAGCCAGGAAATCGTGCGCACAAATTTTTCTAATCATTACATATTAATAGCTAATTTTACATATTAATGCGTCATTTCCCAGTGGCAGACAGAGTTAATGATTAGAGCGACAGATTCCGAAGCAGACGTGCCCAGGTTCGATCCCAGTCCGCGGTAAATTCTGGACAGTACCTGGTGAGTTCTCAATAAGGACGCAACCGGCCTACTGGAAGACTTGCTTTTACTACATTATATAGCGCTTAGTTTATACTGACGAATGTATGTACATAATGGGACAGGTTTTCATATAAAGGTGTAAAACTTGATTTAAATAATCGATATTTCCCTGTATTTGACATTTCACCGTGTAATTGGATTTCACCCATCTCATTTTATGATGCAATAACATTTACCAGATTTCTATATCCAACTAGTACGCATGCCATTACTCAAAATCATTGAAAACACGTATATATGCCGATAAAATATTGCTGATATGAAATATATCCCTGTAATATAAGTTGTTTTAGTTAGTTAAAATTTACATTTGCCGCTGAATCTAACACTGGCTGACTGTTCATACACCTTCGATTTATTAGTAGATTTCAGAAGAGAAGGTTAAATAGATTTGGTACGTACAAAAAGTATCTATATCCCCTACATAGACAAAAGTAACGTGATTTCTTTCAATTATCACCATTAATTTCAGTGGGAATCTTTTAAAACAATTGATTTCCTTTGGAATTGACATATTATTATGCATGTTTTCTCAGTTCTTCAATGAAGGAAGAATTATCTTCTAAATCAAGTTTGCGATCATGCAGAAATTTGTCAGTACAAACAAATCAATGTATAATGTAAAAAGACAATTCATCCAGTAGACCAGTTTAGGTCATATTAGGAACTCTTCGCGTACTGTCCAGAAACTTTTAAATTCAATTCTGCTTAATCAAGTAGTGTGTTTTCTGTTGCATAATGACAATTTGGGAGTGGTTAGTGGGAAATTTAGGTCTAAAGAGATGCCATATAGGATAAACATATAGGATAGGCTAACCAAGAAACATTAGTTGGTGTAGAAATGAAAATTTTGTGTAGCGTGCGGAAGGATTACTCACTGATTAAAACAAAAGGTTCCGAAGCAGACGTTTCTAAGTTCGAACCCTGTTGTTGTGAACCAAACGTGTTGAGTCTCCAATATGGACGAAACTGGTCTACTGGCCAAATTTTCTTTTCTACGTTATATAGTCGTCAGGTTGTAGATAATGGGATTGGTGTTTATATTAAGATCGCAACCTTGAGTTACACAATTTTTATCACCGACGCCACAATCAATGTTCGTTTAGAATTATCTTTTGATAACGTTTCAAATTAATTAAAACTATGTTTTACATGGTGGAATAGGTACGCATAGATTGGGTCATAATTTAAGCTTCGGTTAATGGACTAGCCTACACACGAATCCTCGGTTAAGTTATACTAACTCGAATGATGGATTAACTAAGCGCCATATCTATTACAATTTTGACTGTCATCGCATTGTTCAATAACTTTAAATATTCTAGAAAAGTTGTGTGAATCTTTACATATTTATTCATGCCTCAGTAGTACTTAACTTATTTAACATACAAAATCAAAAATATATTTCTCTCATTAAGAATTTCGTCGACGTTTCCATCCGCTCTTCGAACAATTATATCATTGGAGTATTACTTAATAATGTTATGCTTTAATGTGTCATGTGTATTGCAGTTAAAGATTCTAACAACCTAACAAAACTACCGCCAGCTGCAACGCACTGGCGCGTTTCGACCTTCCATGATCATCATCAGAATACGACGGAAAACTGATCATCGAGGATCAAATCGCATTATATATGTATATATATATATATATATATATATATATATATATATATATATATATATATATATATATATGTGTGTGTGTGTGTGTGAAATCAAATTTAGATATGCGGCTGTCACCTGTAGCAGTCTCGCATACATTGGTGAGCCGCATATCTAAATTTGATTTCCATATATATTCAATGCGGTTAGATCCTCGATGGTCAGTTTGCCGTCGTACTCTGATGATGATCATGGAATGTCGAAACGCGTCAGTGTTTTGCGGCTGGTGGTAGTTTTGTTATGTTGTTCGACAACTGATTAAATACAATGTGATTGGTGTTTACTTCAAGCTCGCAAACTTCATTTGAAGAATTGTTACCACCAGCCGCGCAATCAATTATTGTAAAATTGTTTACTATACATGTTTGAATAAAGATTGTAGGCATTTAAAGATTTTAGGCCACAATTAATTTATGGTAAACGCTTTACTTAGACGTTTTTATCAGTAAATAAAGACATTTACAATTTAGCCTGATAGATGCTATATCAACACACTTTTAGGATGGACAAAAGTCTTCAAAATGATAGCGTTTCTAATTAAACTAAGCTTAATAAACTTTTTTATCACGCATAACCTTATGTAATTTAGTAAGATAGTATCATCATTTTCGATTAAACAGTTAAAAACTGTTTGTTGCGGAGAACTAATATATGTATGCAAGTATGTATTAGGTGTTGCGAACCTAGTAAAAAATTAGTTCAGTTGTGACCAGAAGGATAAACCAAAGGCAGCATGAACGGAAAGTATAATCCCATGCACATTCGTTTCGTGCTTACTGGCGACTCATCAGTAGGAGCCGGTATTACGCCCTGTAACCACTATATATTTGGTAGAAGAATGTGGGATAATAGGACGGTACAATCTCCTAGACGAATGTGTAAACCTGCAATAGTGAAGCTAACATCATATAAAGTCTACGACAATGCGACTTCAACGCTAACTCACACTATATAATATATATACCGAGTCTGTAAAGGATACTAACACTATGGCTATTGTGTTAGTAACCGATACCAACATTATAGTATCGAAAAGGTACATGGTACTAACACTATGGTTTCCAAGTCGGTACATGGTACCAACATGATGGATATCAATGTATGCTATAGTTCACCGAAATTGAGAATTACAACTATTTCTGAACACCTGTTACTCCATTAAATCCATATACTCAATCATTTTTGATTGGCGTAATACATAATGATGCATATGTCTTTTCTCGTAATAGGAAGATTCAACATAAAAACAGAAGTATGTGTAGATCCCAAAATGACTTGTGAGATAGGCAAGTGATTGCATTAATATTGAGCAGCCAGCATATCAATCAATAAAAGCGTATTCAATAGAGTAATCGTTTTTCGTGGATGGAGCAGCCATTAGGTATGCTGGATTTAAATAAAATTCTACCTCAAACAATTCAGTTGTTGTGGATTTGACCGCATTTTTCGTGTGCGGGACAATTGATAGCACTCGTAGGTCGGTAAAATCTTGAATGTTGTACATTTTCAGGTGCTCTGATTATTGGCCTTGATTGATGGGTTCTCACTTGTCCCTTCTTTGTTAAGCCTTCCATCAGTTGCTTGTCTGAAAACGACGTTGGAACAAGATTTTACACTCTTCGGAGTGGTGGAAAATTTTAAGAGTGCTATCAAGAAAAAAGCGGTCAAATCCGCAACAAGAAGGACAGCACTGAGAAAAAAGATTAAACCTTTAAGTATTACTTAATTCAGCTGTTGCACGACTAATTTTGTTGAAAGTTCGCAAACCCGATTTAAATAAATGTTATAAAAACTGCGCACTCAAGTTCTGCTTAAATGCTTAATGGATTAAAGCGAAAAAATAAATTCAGTGCTAGTGAACACGAAGAAATTGTTCAGCATATATTATTTCCCAACATAATACATTCGATAATGCAAGGAGTGAGATCTCAGCTTTTTGTAACACTAATTTTGGTTTTATTTCTTTTGGGCTATTAATGTTATTCTCTACATTTGACGAAGAAACTTTGAGACACGCGAACAATATAACTGAATGCGGTTTCGTTATGATTTGAAGATAAATAAAATGATAGCGCATGTGTGTATCTGAACCCCGTAAACATGAAATAAATAAAATAAATTTCGTTACGAGACGAATATTGGGATGAGACTATCCGTTGTTCACATAACTATGTACTATGAATAATTCATTTTGTTACGTAGCCTTATTTTCAAAAATAGCTTATTATTAGAAAAAGGTAATGGTGTAAATTTATTTTATTTATATTTTACAAGTGATGCAAAAGCAAGTAGATGGTTCTTTAGACTAGTTTCTTATAAATTGATATCAAATGTAATTTTTGGAACGCGGGAACGCCGTCAAGGATATATGCATTATAAGACAATTGATCTTTGAAGTACTTTAAACGGGTCAGAAGTTCATGCTCCCAAAAAACAACAATGCTATTCCCTAATTAGTAGAATTACACGTATGCTTCTAGATAGGAGCAAGCCACAATCTGCTAGAAAACAAAGTCCTAATTCAATGTAATTCTTCTTAATTATTCCCTTGAAACAAATAAACTTCACACATAATAGATTCATTCAACTTGTTGAGTAAATTAAAATAAAAAATTCACTATGTTTTCTGCTTACCTTGTTTGTAGTAAAAATCCCATTCGCTCGCCAATTTAAGCGTTCATTGTTGATTTTTTCCCGTTTCCATTTTCAACGATTTCAAAGTTAACAGTCATATGAAAGATGGAAACACCATACGAGGCTTCTTTAATTCAAGCACTCGATAATATTTTTTCTGAGAATACTTTAAATTGCACAAATGAATATTTAACGATATTTAAAAAAAAAGTATTCTTAAAAATTAAGTTCGTTCACAATCTACATAAAAGGAACACACACACAGATTTTGCGCGTACATTTGTACATTAGTTGTTAAATGCGCCGAATTCTCACCAAATTCGTGAAACAATTCTGGACTAGAATCACGTCACATATGTCAATCAGTTACGAAAACTTCTTAAGGCGGATAATTAAATGTTTGTACTGCTCCAAATGTTCAGGATCTAACCAAAGGTACAATGTCAAATTATAATCGCATTTCACGATAGCAAATCGTATTAGTTTATGAAATTAGTTAAAGTGAAAAAAATTTTCTTTGAGTAAATTAGTGAATGCTTTGTTTTTTCGCCTTCATACAACTTTAGCCTGCATGCCAAATTAGTGAAAGTGAAAGGCAACAAGATGAAAACTTAACTGTAATTTACGTTATTTAATAAATTGGCACTTATTAATATCCATGTGTTTTTCGCGAACCCTAGCCTATTTTTACACAGTATATACGAATTTCATGTTCTCAACCATTTTGCTTTCCCGTTTTAAATCGCGCGTCCATGCGTGTGCACACACTAAACACTTTCACTAAATTATGCGTATGCAAATCTCCTTATTTTGCCATCGATAATAGTTCAGATAGACAAGGTTAGGTAGAGAGAGATAGAGAGAGAAAGCGAGCGAGAGAGCACGTGTGTGAAATATCAGGCACAAATTTTTCGATACCATTTGACGATTTTTACACAATGAATAGAACACGCTTTGCAAAACGCATGAGTTCACATGGGACATTTTCCTCCACGACGCAATGAGTATTAAGCCAGAGCCTTGAGCGAAGTTGTTTAGAAAATCTGACAACCGAGCATGCAAACAATTCTGAGTAAAACTAGCGTCGACGAACCTGAAACACTTCAAATTGATACTCATTCCATTGCCTAAAAGCGACATATTCTGCGCGTGTGTTTGTGTGTACGAGATAGCAGGAGAGAGACGGAGACAGTCTTACGAATGTCATGCTCACAAAACGTGCCCCTGTTTTTCATGTATAATGACAAAACTCCACTGAGCGAATACATATATATATATATATTGATGCATATTTATCATATCCGAAAATTCGAGCACATTGAAAGAGCTTCTTATACTTGAATGTCTTGTTATTTATGGTAGGACTTCGTAAATTGAGGCACCAAATTCAGAAAATTCCATGCAAACAATCCACAAATTTATTTCCGGTATCCACTGGCAATTTAGACTGAGTTAAGGTGTTCTCTTTCGTGCTTTTATGCGCATACATTTTCAGGTACTGCGTTATAACTTATGAAATTTTTCTATGGCAGATTTTACGGACACATCCATGAACTTCTTATATATATATATATATATATATATATATATATATATATATATATATATATATATATATATGCGTGTGTATGTGTGTGTTTATGGTTTATCAGGAATTTGCTGTACAATCTCACTAATGAAAGTTTTTAATGGGTTATTGTGATACAATGGAACACTATAAAAATGTTAGACACTACCTGTTTGAGACGACACCACGAATAAAACATCCACTTTTGCGGAATTCATTATGTAATTGTCATAAGCCGTCCTGAAATAAGCAATATTCAAAAACTATAATAAAACAGCACAACTTGTGCAAATCTACTCGTTGCCATTAAGATATCATATACTAGCTGTGTAAAAGATATTTCTGCAATGGACATGCGAAAATATTGTGTATGCTTAGACGACAAATTTGTACGCGTGTAATCGTATTTGTTGACCACGAAAGTGTAGATGTACACAAAGTAAAATCCAACTCACACCAATAAAGTTTTGCTTTTGTAGTTTCCAGAAATTTCTTGCTGTCATGATGTTTCAGAATATCATAAAACATAATACCGCAATCAACTGGATAACAGATGAAAGCCATTGTTCTAGTTCGTGTACACAAAGTCCGACCGGTCCGTCTCTTCTAAGGGCATTCGTTCTCAGCCAACAAACTTATCATTCGTTCTCTCAAAATCACTATGGCGTCCTTATTTGAATACACAATTTTATCGCTAAAATGGAGACCTTGTTGCCACACCAGTGCACAGACAAATGACTCGAAGTCAACATCTCTCACTCTAAATATTTCTAGGTGGGATAGATAAAATTGTTTCAGTTCCCATTGTGTATTCGTTTATGAGGATTTTGTTTGTTTGTGTGTTTCTGTGTGCGTTGTAAAACTCTCGTTTACATTAAATACACGCAGTGTCCGATAATAAAACATTTCTTTCTACTATTAATTCTGCTGATAACTATTACATTTTCATCCATAACTAGTTTAAGCCGTTTGCCTTTATGTCCACAGTTCGACTAGACAGTCCCGCCTGCTAATTTATCTACAATTAAATCGACATCTGCCTTCATGTCAGTTTACCTGACCGAATGTGTGTGCCTGCCTGTTTGTCTGCTGGTTAGTAATCCAGTAAATTTGTCTCTAGAACGGTCTGTCCACGACCAAGGCTGTCTATCTTTTCTCGAACAATTAATACGTGTTTGACACCATGTCCATATTTCCAAAGAAAGTGTTTCAAAATGATTAGATGTGATAATTCAGAAAATTAGGTTTAAATTTAATAGGAATTTATGCAGTCAAATGCTTGCGTGTCGATTCTTTGTAGGTAACGCGAGTAGGCAGCGTTTTTTATCATACAAATACATATTCGTAGATATATTTCTATGTGTTAAAAACGGCCATCTATTTGGATAGTGTCCATATATGATATAATTATATATATATATATATATATATATATATATATATATATATATATATATTCACAATAGTTAACTATCGAGGGATTCTGCTTAGAATTTTTATCATATTTAGTATGAAGCCAAGGCAAAGCCATTGTTGCACAAATTATGAAGACATAAATACGATTATGTCATTTAGGGCTTTTTCTGTTGGAGCGCTGCTTATAATTAACATGTCATATACTTTATCTCGAAAACTTGAACGATCGCCAGTTTTACGTATGCATCCTAGAGAATTACCCTCCTGCTTATAGACAGTTTTGTAGTATTTAATTCTATCTAGACATGCCTTTTCTAAAACGGTGATATATGAATCTGTAGGTCGAATTGATTCAGTTGCTTTCATGCTTTTTATTTTTTTATGCATTTGCTGGAGTAACAGGTGTTCAGAAATAGTTGTAATTCTCAATTTTGGTGAACTATAGCATACTTTGAGATCCATTGTGTTGGTACCATGTACCCACCCGGCAACCATGGTGTTAATACCATGTATCTTTCCGGTATCACAATGACGCTATCGAGTACTGACACAATTGCCGTAGTGTTGGCATCCTTTAAACTCAGTAATATATATATATATATATATATATATATATATATATATATATATATATATATATATATATATACAGTGGGTTATCTTTGAAGTCGCGTTATTGAAGAGTTTATATGACGTTAGCCTCACTACTGCAGGATTACACATTCGTATAGGAGATTTTACGGTCATATTTTCCCACATTCGTCACCATATAGATAGTGGGTAAAAGGCGTAATACCGGCTCCTACTGATGAGTCGCCAGTAAACACGAAACGAATGCGCATGAGACTATACTTTCCGTTCATGCTGTCTTTGGTTTATCCTTCTTGTCATAATTGAATTAATTTGTTACTAGGTTCGCAACACCTAACACATACTTGCATATGAATATTAGCTCTCCGCAACAAACAGTATCTAACTTCCAACTCAAACTGGCTTCAAACCATCTAAACACTATCTAAAATGTGTGACAATCTTGCCTGCAATTCAGCATTATACACTTCATTACAAACATGCGTTACTTCTCTCACTTTATTTTCTACATTTTGATGATCTCATACGATTAACGCTAAAGAAGCAAGTGCTTTGCATCAAACTGTGCATCCGAAAGACTACCGATCTAGGTCAAAAATTTTCAAAAATCAAAATCCAACTTGAACAGAAACCCAAGTAAGAAAATGGAAATTTCGTTGGCTTTAACTACAACAGCTATGCAAATGAGTATATTAGGATCAGGATGATTTACTAAATTTAATATAAGCAGTCTGGTAAAACGACAATGGAAGCCTGTAATATTCTCAAAATCCTCGGTATTAATGCATAATTAGTGTGGAAGAAAACAGTGGTTTAACAACCTAGGCTTCTGCGCCTTATAGCACGATTTGAGACGAATTCTCCTATGGAACACGCTGGAAGTATTCATTCGCCTGACGATAAGCAACAAGTAACACAATTCTTGATCATTCTGAAAGTGGGATATGTTCCTGGAACTGAACCAAACAACGTGTTGCCAGGCTGATCAAGTTTATTTTACCTCAAAACATATATTTTAGAACCTTAAATATGATAGTTCGCTTAAATACTTCAACAGGTTCTGATGCTCCCAGATCCCCAGAAATGCGAGTAATAAAATCAGTTCACGGATTCAGTCGATTTTGAAGAAAAAAATCAATGAATGAGACTATTGGAATGCTGAAAATAAAATTACACCCGGTTTCATGTACTGACTTGAAACCGTTGTACCTATGTGGGTTTACATGGTCTCTTCTCCATGTCAGTTATGTTGTCCCTGTATAGTAAAAAAATTTTTTCTTCGTGAAATGCAACTGATGAAGGCCTACGGTAAGGTAGGTCGAAATATTTTGCCAAAAGAAAATTACTGGAACAATGAAAGCTGCGTTAGTCAAAACGCAGATCAGGTAATTATAATTGAGAGAAGTTGGCGGGGTTTAACAGCGATAACTGGTCAGACCCGATTATCTTCCTAAATTTTACGTTTCATTTCAAGTAGTCACACCATCATAACAATTGACTTGAAAGCACATTGCACAGATTATGCACAATCATTGTTAACATTATTTGTCATCTTTGTAATACCCGCATGTAATGGTGAGGCGCAAAGCGACACAGGCCACAGGAAAATATAATCGCGCTTAAACTGGCTTAAATCAAATTAATCGGTGCAATGCCTTGAGTTTGTTCCAGAATGTATAGCTATATAATGAAGTACGAACAGCCTTTAAAAATACAAGATCTGTATTGTGACTAGCACGGGCGGAATTCCAGTTGTTTATTTCCTTGAAAATAATTCGACAGCCAATGTTGGCTGCCTTCTTTAGTTCACTCCTCATCATAAGTTTTCGTGATGGTGTCAGCAGGAGCAGCATTTTTTGGCTTTATTTGCTAGGATCCCCTTATTTTTACTGTGCGTATATGCTTCTATGTGTAGTTTCAGCATGACAGTGCAGTTCTCTCTGCTTTTGTAAAATAAATTATGTTTATTTATGTGTTGGATCACTGAACGTTTATGGTATCAATGTAGAATCAAACAAGGAATAAAAATAGTTTAATTTTGATCGGTTAGAGTGAATAATTAATAACGAAAATGAACGAAGTCTTTAGCTCATATGGCATTTATTTAGACCCAAAATTCCCTCTAACCATCCGCAATATGTCATTCATAAACAGACACCACACTACATGTGGAAGTGGTATTGGAATGAACATTTATATAATTAAACGAACATTGGTTGCGCGGGCGGTGTTAACAATTACTTTAATCAATGTTGTGATCTTGATATAAACACCTGACCCATTAATTAATTACATTTTTCTGTAGAAACTAAGAACTGTATAGCGAAGAATAGGCAATTCATCTAGTAGACCCGCTTCGTCCTTATTGGGCACTAATAACGTACTGGCGACAATTTGCCGCGGACAGGGCTCGAACCTGTGCATGTCTGCTTCAGAATCTGGCACTATAACCACTGATCCACTCTGTCGGTAAAACACTGACAGGGCTCGAACCTAGGCACGTCTGCTTCGGAATCTGGTGCGCCAGGTTGTCTCAGTGGTTAGAGCACCAGATTCCGAAGCAAACGTGCCCAGGTTCGAGCCCTGTTTGCGGGAAATACTGGCCAGTACGTGATGAGTGCCCAATAAGGACGAAACCGGTAATTTGGATGAATTGTCTTTTCTACACTAAGGACAATACTTAGTTTATACTGACAAATGTATGTAATTAATGGGTCAGGTGTTTATATCAATATCAAATCCTTAAATATAATAAACCTTAACCATCCTGTTTAGGAGAATGTGCGTTTTGTTATGCAATGAATCGAGTATAAATATGTGACAATCAGATCATACTTCGTTAATCTTTCCGAGTAATCAAAATTCAGTACTTATTTTAATTTCGTAAGAAATGGCATTACGTAAAAAATGTAAAGCTACAGATTATAATGAGGAGAAAATACTTTTTTCCAATGCCACATTTTGCATACGCAGGTAGTAGCTTTCCATTGGGACGAATACAAACTCAACCCGATCAAAGACAAAACAAAATTGGAAATTGTGATCAATCGGATCTTTGTGAAACTGTCCGTGCAAAGCTACTACCCACGTACGCAAAACGCGGCATTGGAAAATATGAAGCTGGCACTCCGAAAACACATTTTTTAAAACACTTGAGGAGAAAATACATTGGCGTGTTTTTTCAATGCAATCGGATAACTTGATTTAAGCAAAATCTTTTGTATTTACTTCATTTGTTGATTTATTTTCAGTTACATTTTAATTACAACAAAATTTGCTCGTTCAATATTTCGAGGGTCTCTTCTGACAACCTGCTTTCAGGGCGCAATCGTCATGTCTGCACTATGCGAAAAACTAGGACTGTCTTCTACAAATGGAATAACAACAATTTATTTATCTTTTATAGCACATCTAGAATCTCCCAACTTTCTGACCCGTGTTAAATCGATATTCAAACCATGCTCATCGGCATACGTTTTTGCTTATTATTGCTAATATTTAATATAAATTATAAAAATAAAATTCAAAAATATATTTATAATTTTATAAATAGAATATCATAATCAATTTTCAATATTTATTAATTACAGCATAAAAATAACCTAAGGCAGCAAGCGCAACAAGTCTTCATAGGAAAACTGCCCAGGTGCGAACCAGCGCTAATTTAATTCAGGCATTTATCGTTTAAACCAGAGTGTATGGATTTGCTGGGGAAACATATTTACAATAGTAGATGTAATACTCAATTTTGTTGAACTTTAGCATACCTTGAAATTTATTGTGTCTGTACCATGCACTGACTCGGCAACCATAGTGTTGATATCAGGTACCGACTCGGCAATCATATTGTTTGTATCATGTACTGACTAAACAATCATAGTATTGGTAACCTTATGCTTTCGTTATATATATTATATAAAGTTAGCTGGATTTGAAGTCGCATTGTCGAAGACATTTTTAGAAATTAGCTTCACTACTACAGGTTTACACATTCGTATTGGAGATTGTACCGTCCAACTGTCCCACATTCCTCACCAAAATGTATAACGGGTATAGTACGTAATACCGCTTCCAACTGATGAGTCGCCAGTAAGCACGAAACGAATGTGCACATGAGATAATACTTTCCGTTCATGCTGACTTTATTTTATCATTCTGTTTATATTTGAACTAATTTGTTACTAGGTGCGCAACACAAAAAAAAATAATTTCATGTATATTATTTCTCTGTAACAAATATTATCTAATCGTTTATCTCATCCTATAAACACGATATTTGAGAATATTTTTAAACAATCTAAGGCTTTGTCTAATGTGAATCATTAATCACACATATTGAAATAGCCAGCTCTGAAGTGTCACTATCGGGCAGAAATAGTATCAGCATTTGTCAGTTAATTCCGCCGTGATCCTAAGATAAATAGTTTTATAAAGCACAAAACATGAATTATAGCACATATAATCAATGTTTAATATAATGGCATTACAATATAAAGCTGTATTTAAAGTGCATTAAATTAAATAATGGCAGAAACACTGAAGGGGACAAATAAAATAGAGCTTATACAATCATAGATCTACATTTTAAGCAATATTAACATAAAACTAGGAAATCGGAATATTATAGATAAAATAAAATAAAAAAATGATTAATATTAAGCGCTTTAAATAAAGCAAGGTTTGGATAGAAAAATAGCGATACTTTACCCTGTATATTACTTATAGAATAAATGTATATACATAAAAAATTAAATTTTTAGTGAAAGGAATTTATAAAATAAACTTAAGAAATAAAATTATTCGCGGAATCATTTAAGTGGAGATAACATTTATTTAAGATCAAAGGAAGATAACCAATTTAAATATTTACTTTGTGAAGAGGATTTACGGATTTTAAAATGATGCATAAAATAATAGTAAAATTTCCCTTATTTATTAGACCGTCCATTATTACAGTCGCTTTCCTTGTCTGCTTTTAATAAACTTCGATTTCTACCATCATATATTGTTTTGTTTTGTTTTGACCGCTGTAATATGTTCAAGTTTATTTGGATAGATTACTGAAAAATGCAGCAATTTTTGTGTTAATGCCTCGGAAATAAGTCAATTAATATTTCAATTTATAGTCTGGCTGTTGTCTTATGAAAGAAGAAAAAAGGCCGCTCGTCAAGATTTTATTTTTCTTAGTTGACTATATTATGTACTCTTCATCTCAACTTAATTAAACTTATGTTCTCACTTAAATACGTAGGCTTTGATTGACCACACTGGATTTCATAGTCCCAGCATGTGTTAACTAATGATAGGCTCTATATTTTATTTATTTTATTTATATAAATGTTCATTTCAAAACCACTTCATCATGTAGTGTGATATCTGTTCAATATTGGTAGATTGGGGATGATTAGTTGGAACTTCGGGTCTAAATGGATGCCACATGAGCCCCACCTAAAATTAAAAAAAGACTAGCCGAGTTGCATTAGTCAATATATAACTGAAAATCGTGTGTAGTGTTCGGCAGAGTGGCTCTGTGGATAGAGCATCAGATTCCGAAACAGACGTGCCCAGTTTCGAGCCCTCTCCGCGGCACATTCTGGTCAAAATGTGATGAGCTCCCAATAAGGAAGAAACCGGTCTACTGGCTGAATTGCCTTTTCTACACTATAAAATTCTTAGTTTATATTGACAAATTTATGTACTTAATGGATCAGGTGCTTATATCAAGATCGCAAACTTGATTATAGAAAATGCTTCAACTTGTCAGAATGTAGTATAAAAAAATTACTCCTATACTTTGGACTTAAAATTTCATAAATTTTGGTCTTGGGATTCATTTTTTTCATATATTCATCGATTTTTATAAACAAAAATTACCTAGATAACTGTTCTGCTGTTATTTTATTAATAAGATAGCGATATTGTGTTCAATCGATTTGAGCCATTCTGCGGATATTTATGGCGTATCCTCAACGAGTGTATCCTCTAGACTAGACTGAATATTATTCCCAACTCTTAGCTTAATGTACGCATCATTTCCGCTAACGTGAGAATTACATCTTCTATTACAGAATAAAAAGCCATAATTTTACCTGATCCAGTTCCCTTATTAAGCATAATAATATATAGAATCTTGCTTGTAGATTGCACGCCACGTTAATAAAACAAATATTATTACTAATTACTTATTATTAATGCCTGAGATTCGGCTACCGCCTTCAGCGCTCTCTAGATGCTTCCTTGCATTTGGCCTGCATTTCTGTTGGGCGATAATCTGGCATTTCCATCAGCCATAAATTGAGACAATGGCGCGTACTCAGCCCGTAGGTTGCTTCTAAATCACCTTCCCCCTCGCTTAGGAGACGATTTCGTCACTCTGCTTAAGTACCCCACCGCACGGTTCGTCGGGCTTGTTTATAAAAACGGCGTGGTTCCCTGCGCCCAACATCTTCACGGACTACGGACCATCATTGACAGAGTGTATCGCTGTGGGCTACTTAACAGCCAAACAGACCTAGTCCATTACGCGTAAGTGGGTTTGTACAGGTCTTCGGGCATATTCTAGTCGCTGGTTGGCGCGCACGACTCGATTTAACTGTTGTTGGTACTACTGAATATTTTTTATACGGTTCTGTGAAATTCGAGCTATATGGTTCAAGTTCTGCCTGACATTCGTATCTCCACTCCATAGGAAATGGTTGTGGGGAAAAGTCTGAAGATGTCGATGTTATAAGTCGCATCACCTTTTCGATTATTGGCAAATTGTCCCGCCAAGATCCACAAACCTTTCGGTGCCAACATTGCAAAACTTATTTTATTGTCTGGTGCGCCCACTTAGCAGTCACTTTAACACGTGGGTGATAAGATGCATCTCTGGAATGTAACACATCAAAGTACTTTCACTAATGATTAAATTCTTCTGACTGGAATTGGGAATTTTGTAGTCTACGATAGCTTAAGGCGTGGTACACCTTCTGGACAAGAGCTTACCTTGAGAGCCTATAAATTCATCTACCATGGAGTGCTGAAAAGCCACTTCGCGACATGCCGCAGACAGCAGACCCACCAAGTTGGTATGCAAAAATTGATTTCGTGCCGTAGCATGATTTACAACGATGGCAGGTAGTGCGCTGTTTGCACCAATTGTAAATTGACTTTCCAAAGTTGGACCAATACAACTTTGACTTTGATTTTTTAATAATTTTCTAGTCACTGTTCTTGATTATGTGCAGGTTAACCACCATCCTAAACTCATGCTAAGTAAGGAGAATTTTCTCCTGGAGTAGTGCGTTGAAAACACTTGTGGCTTTGGAAATGTGGTCAATTTTGTTATACAAGTTTGGAATACGTTTGGGTTGAAATTTATTGTTAAACTTGTCCGTGGCCTAAGAATGACTGTTAAGATACATTCGACGGAGAGAGGCAAGTAAAAACTTTGTGTACAAAGAAGCTAACTCGTATGTGCTGGCTGAGCCACAGTAATCTAGGTAATTTTTTACTATAAAAATGGATGAATATAGAAATAAAATGAATCCAGAGACACAAATTAGCAAGGATGTGCTCTCGAAAGTTCTGACCATGAGGGTAGATAGGCTTCACAAATTGGGAACTGAGTTGATCAATGGCATAAGAAGTGGCCAATGTGAGAGGGAAATAATATTCACTCGCATAGACTATAAAGAAGAGGACGTAGGATTGTAATTATATGAGTTTCATAGTAGGATTTTATGTTTTGATGCAGATGGAATGGGCAAATGTGGATAGTTTTGAAGTAACTTGGTTAATTTGTGGGGAAAAGATTAATAATTGATAAAATGAGATACCTAGGAGTTTGATCGATTCAATCATTTATTATACCATGGAAAAGTTTGAAGTCGGAAACGGAGGGATAGACTCGGAACCAAGTTTCATTAAGCGAGATAATCTGGATTGATTCTATTACCGATTACGCGATTGAGAGATTTCAGGAAGGAACGCAGTTGAGCGATTGGAGAAGCGCAAGATCTGTGCATGACTGGACTACTCATCACTTTTGCCTTATCATCGTTATATTTAAACTGCTTGAATTGGTTATTCACAACCTGAATCTATGCAATTGTTTGGTTTAAATTTATGGGGCCAAGTACAGAGTTCTGGTGAACTCCAGATTGGATAAAAGCTGGCCTCGAATGAACTTTGCCGGCTTTTACAGTCGTAGTTCGGTTTCAGATGTTGAACCCGATAAACTTTTCCACACAATCACATAATCCATTACTTAACAAAACGGATTCAAAGAAAAAGACTGAATCGAAGACCTTGGAGATATCCAGAAAGAGAACAGTGCTATTGTGTCCTTCAAAATAGCATTCATCCAGGAAGCCGTGGCAATCGTCAAGACAATCTATTGTCCTAATGAAAGGGTCAAATTTGTTCTATATGATTTTATAAAAATACGTCAGCAGACACCGGGGCGGTAGAGATTGAACGGTGATTCTTAAATGAGAATATCGATAAAGTGTGACTTTGAAGATAGGAGAGATAGATGACTTAAGTCACTCCGGAGGAAAAGAGATAATTTTGACACAGATTTGACAGCATCGGCAAGCAGAGTGAATTGGTTTCAACCTAGGAGGGCAATCATACCAACAGAGACAGAATTTTGACAAAATTGGAGTTTGAATTTAATAACTTCGACTGCCTGAGCGATTTTATCCGATGAGACATAGAGCCAATGCAAACTATCTGTTCTCCCTCACCTCGGTAGATGGAGTGGATTTGAAATATGAATTTACAAGGTAGCTCAGACAGTTTTCAATAAAATCGGTGTCATCCAAGCCAGAGAAATTAGTGCTTACTGTTTTGGACGTGTTGCATAGTTGGCTATTGATGACGATAGTTATGAGCCATTCGAACACGCTTTTTTGATGCAGAACGCTTACTTCTTGATCACTTTTTTCTAATATGATCATGAATTCGTCGATGTGCAACAACGCGGGCTTGTATTAAGGTGTCGAGTCGTGAGTTACGTGAAAGTTTGTCGCGCGTGTTAAATAGCGCGATTAACTTGTTGAACGTACGTATGTGCTGTTTGAAGGAGGCAGATGCTAAGTGGAGAGATAGGGCATTATGGAACACGGAGAAGCAATTTGATAAATTATTGGTGATGATTAATTATCTCAAAACAATGACATCACAGCGTCTGCCAATACTCGTCCGAATCAGCGAAACGCTGGGATGTTTGTATGATCTCATTGAGACAGAAAGTAAGAGGTGAATAGGAAAGAATACCTGACAGTAGTTAAGATTCTGGAAGATCTCCTGACCTTGAACATCGGTCACCTGTTTATTGGAGAGGATGCAGTCGAGTCGATTGTTTATTGGTGTAGTAAAATGCAAAAAATAGATTCACAAAGTTGTCAGCAAATAAGCCGTAGCAACAAATGGCTTTCTGATGATAAGTTGAGCCAATTAGTAATAGTGAGTATAAGATCTCGCACAACGATGTATTGATCAGACGGTTGCGTATCAAATTTGGACAAAAATACGGCTCCTCGAGTGTCATCTATGATTGAAACATACGTGCAGTCAAGGATTGCTTAATTGATTTCATCTGTAGGTTCTTGGTAGTAGACGCACATCCCTCTCCACACCTAAAAGGCATCTAGAATTTATTCTCAATAGTTTATTTTTATACATTTTATACATGTGGCAAAAGTTGCTCGTAACTGCATGGAATTTATGCAGCCGACATTTCTAGTCATGTGCAATTTATGCTAGACCACTAGAGGTGAGAGCTGCCTATCCAATGCTGCTTTTCAAATATACGCTTTGCGGTTTTACCTTCGGTAGTCAGTTTGCAGTCGTACCCCGATGACGATCATGGAAGATAGAAACTCGTTAATACGTACGACTTACGATAGTTTTATGACTCAGTGGTTAGAGCACCAGGTTCCGAAGCAGACGTGCCCAGGTTCGAGTCCTGTCCGCGGAAAATTCTGGCCAGTACATGATGAGTTCCCAATAAGGACGAAACCGGTCTACTGGATGAATTGCCTTTTCTACACTATATACAATTCTTAGTTTATACTGAAATATGTAAGTAATTAAGGGGTCAGGTGTTTATATCAAGACCGCAACCTTGATTATAATAAATGCTCTATTAGTTTCATTTGTTAAACTTGTGAAGAATAAGCAGACTGATGAAGGCAATCGAGAAGTTTAGACGAAATATTTCGGAAAAAGAAAACTACTGGAAAAATGAAAGCTGCGTTAGTCAAAACGCAGATCAAGTAATTGCGATAGTTTTGCTGTTTTGCGGCCGATTAAATACAATAGGATTGATTTTTATATCAATTTCGCCAACTTGATAAGAATCATTTTTACCACCAGCACTGAATTGAATGTTAGAGTAAATTCAATTCCAAGCACGAGGATAAATTTTTTTCAAATGACAATAATGAGCAATCAAGCATACGTCGAAATATCAAATGAAATTGAGATGAGAGAGAGAGAGTATAAATGGCGAAGAGGAGAAAGAATTATCAAGGTAAACATGAAAAGACTTCATGCACAAATGGATAATTGAGATCTAATTTTCTAAGAATTATAAGGCATTACGGAAAATGAAATGTAGGATAAATGATGCCTATTAAACAATGTAAACAAATTGAGGAATAACATAAAATTAAATTTAGGATGTTGACTATCGCAAATTCAATATTTTTACTAAACATTTAATTCCTCCGATTCATCCAGTTTCCTTTTCCTGCTAATGGCTAGAGATTCCTTGAATATTAAGACGCGAATTTTCAACCATTGATATATTCCTAAAATTATTCTTTGATTTTTCTTTCGGTCGTTTTTCTGATTAATCTAATCAATCTATTGCAATTTGTAAATGGAGAGGCGTTCACAGCCTTCCCAATTTAGTAGATAACCAGAATCCTGTGTGTTCCCAGGTAGGTTTGATTTCTGGATGTGGCATTTTTACAGGCTGTTTTATTTTCACCCTTTCTAAACTTAATGGGGCGCATCATTTCTCCAACATACGGCAGAAGACAACGCTTGCAAGTTAGGTTATGTATGCCTGAATTGGTCAAAGGTTCTATTGTTTCTTTTCTTGTTTGGTATTTTAATGCATTAAGAGAATTTTTATTTCATTATTTAGATACTGTTTGTGGCGGAGAAATAATATGTATACAATTGTGTATTAGGTGTTGCGCACCTAGTAAAAAATTAGCTCAAGTAGGACCAGAAGGATAAAAACCAAATTCAGCATGAACGATATGTAAAATCTCATGTGTACATTCGTTTCGTGCTACTCATCAGAATGAGCCGGTTTTACGCCCTATACCCATTATATATTTTGGTGAAGAATGTAGGACAATTGGACGGTACAATCTCCTACACGAATGTGTATACATGCAGTAGTGGAGTTCATACTTCTGATCCTATTTGAACTAACTTGTTACTAGGTGCACAACACCTAATACACAATTGCATATAAATTAGTCTACCGCAACATACAATACATAACTGTTATATATTTAATTATGTCATGATAAATGCGAAATTTGATAACTGATAAATATCATGGCCAAGTTGCATGAATTTGCTGGAGTTAAAATTGTTCAGAAGTAGTTATTATTCTCAATTTTGCTGAAATTTAAAATAGCATAAAATCAAATGCTTGGGTACAATGTATCAACTTGTAATCATTGTTTTTGGTAGCGTTTACCGACTCGGCAACCATTGTGTTAGCACCCTTTACAGGCTCGGTATATATTATATATATATATTATAAGTTGGCTTTGAAATCGCATTGTCGAATACTTTATATGAAGTTAGCTCCACTAATACTGGCCTACACTTTCGTATAGGAGACTTTACAGACAAATTGTCCTGCATTCCTTCACCAAATATATAGTGGGTAAAGTACGTAATACCGGTGCGTACTGATGAGTCGCCAGTAAGCACGAGACAAATGTGCACATGAAATTATATATTTCGATAAATGCGGACTTTGACTTATCCTACTGATCCTGTTTGAACTAAATTTTCACTAGGTGCGCAACATCTAAAGCACAATTGTGATTCACATAAAAATGAATTAAATTGCGCAAATAGGTAATATTCCTACTGACATTATTTTTTAAATATCGCTCAATCCCACTTCATCTTTGCATTAAAGAATGCTACGTCTACCCTCGTTACCCTTATCAACGTGAACTTTAGATTACCCACATCATTTGCCAAATTAGGGGTGTTTGTAAATTTATTATCATCGAGTTGCCAAATTATAAAAATATCATCAAGGAATCTTGCAAAAATTCCAGTTTAAGTGGTTTCAATTCGAAGGAAGTTTTCTTGGTACAACGCACAAATTTGTTAGCTAACGGAACAAATAATGGTTGTCTCAATGGCACGCCACTCATTTGTTTATGATATTCCTTCGTGAAGTTAGTTATGTAGATGACTTACATATTTTTAACATTTGAAACAAACATTTGACACAAGGTGTTTTTTTCCTGTGAGTATGGTGTCCATCCTGAAGATGGGACTGGTAATGAAGTCCCGAAAATTCGGAAATATTTTGGAACATCTTGTTCCAACGACATATTTTGACAAGCAGCTGATGTAGGGCTTCAAAATGAAGGGACAAGTGAGAACCCATCAACCAAGGCCAAAAATCGGTGCACCTAGAAATGTGAAGGATTCAAGATTTTACCGACCTACGAGTGCAATCAATTGTCACGCACAATAAAACGGCGGCGAAAATACAAGCACGAGGGACAGCATCGTGCAGTTCACAACAACTTCTAAGCATTATTTAAAACTTTTTAATGTTATCTGACTGCCATCTAAAACCACCGGATATCCAGTTAAATGCCGTTTAAGGCACTCTTACGCAGTGTAAACGCAAATTTAATAACTAAGCTAATCAATCGGTCACTCTAATTGAATTTATATTTCGGGACTGAATCTATGAAATGATAGATAATATTTATAAAAATAGAAATAATTATTCTATATCAAACAAAATTTAGACATTTTCTAAGTTGGAAATTTTCAGTAAACTTTTGTGATTTTCGTTCCTTATGCATTTTTACTAAACTGTACCTCCAAGGATGGATTGATTTACTTTTTATTCGTGAATCACTATGCGTTTTCTCCATTTCCCCTGACCTAATCATTTTGTTATATCGATGCTTTAACGTCGTCTTCTAACTTGTCCAATATGTCTTTTATAAACATCGTTATTGTTCGGTTGTTCCGACATATTAGCACCATAGAATTACCGATTCATCCAAAATCATTGCTCCATATTTTTCAGTTTACAGACACATCACATAATTAGTTAACAGTTAGTTCCAAGGGCGTAACAATTTATAATCGAGTTTAAGCTTATATTCCTTTTGATTTATCACCGGAAATGCCATATCCAAATAGAAAATAGGTTGTACGTTCCTGGAAGATACTTAGAAATCTTTACAGCTTCCATAGGAACGGCAATTCTTAGACCACCTATATATATATATATATATATATATATATATATATATATATATATATATATATATATATATATATATAGTTTTTCTATTGTACTACGTTGAGGTTAAATTGACAACACTGTTTCAAAGACATATCAATAACCCTAGTTAAATTTTCTAATTTCCAGGCGTTCTAGCTCTTTATAATGCTTGAATCTAATCCTATTTATTTCTCTGAAATTCGCTTTATTCCTAAATTCTCCTATGCAATTGAAGCCATTCAACTGCAAGTGAGAAAGTCGGTAGTATCGCATTTTAGATTTCTCAATAATTAATTTATATTTAAGCTTATCAAAGCTTGCAAATAATTTTTTCATTGGGCCTAAGCAAAACACAAGCTTGAATACCTTGCCCGCACCACTTTACATAAAAGGTAATATAAACATTTAAAAATTAGGCATAAAATTTCATTCCAAACACATTTTAGGACAATCTGTATAACAGACTTGCCTACCTACTTGCACATTCTTCCATTTGTAGGTGTTGAATGTGGAGATCCTCTAACTGTTGTATCTTGATTTTCAACTTTGCTCGGAATGGCAAGGCAGCTGTCGGCAGTGCAGCTTCTCTGAATGACATTGTGGAGTTTCGTCTGTTGTTTATTTTTCTTCGTGTTGTGCTGATCTTATGAAATCGAGTATCTGAATTCATCTTCAGAACTCGTTCAATTGTCGCATAAATTGTAGCACAGAACTCACAATTAAAAAACACACGTAAGTCGCATCTTCGGTACATCAGCCTCGTATAAACAGCAATGCAAATTTCCAGTGACCAATTCTGGCGTTCCCTTACCAGAGACACACACACATACCTATAAGTCTACATAACCCTATGTAGATATATACCATTATTCGCATCTACGATTAGATCCATGCGTCTAAAGTTTCTCCAGTGTATTAAGAGGAATTGAGTAAACATTGCTATAATTTTAGTAAATCCATCAAGATTAGACGAGTCATTTGGTTATGTACTTATATCGAAGATCAGATTGTACCTCATTTACAGTGGCTAATATGAACGATGTTGAAACAGTCGGAGAAAAGGTACGAATCAGCACCCACCCTGCATGAGGCCGAACTCGATGCGTGTTTGGACATGGGGGTAGATCGGAGCTTTGCGAAACTGATAGTGCAAAGCGACAACCTACGAAATTAATTCGTGAAAACTCTAAATTTGGTTATGTAATTAATGAAATGATTACACAACAATGATTATACAACATTTCCATACATCTAACTAAATAGACTAAGTTCATTCATGTCAAATAGTACGATAATCTTTGCAAGCATCTGATGATTCACTAAGTTGTTAAGTTACTTTATTTAGCCATTGAGCTTTTTATTGCATATCTAGAAACATATAAACTTACAACTATGTTAATCGATAGATAATTTTATTCCAAATTCGTCAGATAAGTAAGATTCTTGCTGTGTTTGCTTACTAAGTGGTGACAAATTCTAGAATGCGTTTAATTTGCTAAGTGCGAATGAAATTGAAAAACTGAAATTAATTGAAGATCAAACATAAGTCTAAACAAAAAAAGGCAATTGAGATGAGAGAGTGTTAAAGATAAGCAATAATTATCAAAGCAGTCGCGAAATTGCCTCATGAACAAATCGGTACTTCAGCTTTAATTCCTGAATAAATTTAAGACATTACTCAAACCGAAATACAGGTGAAATGTTGCCCTATTGAACATTGTAAGCCAAATGAAGAATTTAAAAAAATCGCAATTGGAATGTTGAATATATATTCTGTTACATCACCCTTTTACTCTAAATATTTCATTCCTACTATTCATCTGGTCTTCTTTCAGTGCTAATGTCTAAAGCCTCATTGAAATTGGGGCCTAGCCATCTTTCAATTCCTGATTCATTCAAGAAACAAGTCCTCGATTTTATTTCATTTAACTCTCTTATTAATCTTTTGCGTGTCTAACTAGGTCAGATTTCTGTGTTTAACAAATTTAAATGTACATACATGTTGACTCACTTATACAAAGATATGTAATCCCACCTAGGATGTAAATTGTAATAAAATTGCGTACGGTTTGTAAATGTGCGAATTCGCCATCCTATAATATCTAAAAACTTATCTATTATAGAATGAGGAAATATTTATGATATTTAGAACATGAATTAATTAACAAATGTCACTGATAGAGACAGTGCAGAAATTTAAGCTAATTGAAAGTGAAAAATGCCTACGTGCCAGCTGCGTTGGAATGCTTTGAAAATTTTATAATCGAGTATCCGAAGGTTTTAGATGGAAGCAATAAGTCCTTATGAATACCTTTTGAATGTTTGCGCAGTGCGTGCTTCAAAAGGTAAATCGTCGCGATTTGCGCTCACGTGTTGTCGTCGTGCCTTATCAGTTTCCAAAAGGTCCGAGGGATCCCCATTTCCAAGTACGCATCAAGTATGTCTTCGCTATTGGCTGGGTACGGGTTCGTTCCTTCCATCCGAAGGCTTCATACTTTCCACTGGAAATGAAGTACGATCTAATCTTCGTTGACTGGCAACGTTTCGATTCGTAATTTCTCAAAACATTATCAGGTCTCCTATTGTGCATACACAGTACAATGCACACGATAGCAGATTTATATCTGCTTAAAGATATCGGAAGTATTTACAAAAAAAGCAATGAAGTGGGTACAATACTGTGTTAGTAACAGCACAAGTCAGATAATTTCTAAAACCCCAGTTTCGCAAGAAAATTGTTAATCTGGATGGCAATTTGTTTGTCCACAAAATTTCAAAAATTACCAAATTGCTTCTTTCGTTTCATTTGGTACTCATTTCAATCCGCTTCAATTTTGTGGTTTTTATGCTTTTCGAAATTCTCTCTCTCTATATATATATATATATACAATGGGATCGGTGTTTACTTCAAGCTCGCAAACTTGATTTAAAGTATTATTACCACCAACCGCGCAATCAATTATTGTTAAATTGTATTGTCTATATATGTAAATGTGGCGAAAGCTGCAAACAGTTAATGTTCGTGACTGCATAGAAATTGTGCAGCCGATATTTCCAATTCAATGTATGCTAGACTGCTGGAGGTGAGTGCCACCTATCTAACTTTGATTAACATATCTATTCAATGCGGTTTGATCCTCGATAGTCAGTTTGCCGTCATACTCTGATGATCATTATGGAAGGTCGAAACGCGTCAGTGCGTTGCGGCTGGCTGTAGTTTTTTTATGTTGTTCGACGACTGGTTAAATACAATGGGATCGGTGTTTACTTCAAGCTGGCAAACTTGATTTAAAGAATTTTTACCACCACCCGCGCAATCAATTATTATTATTTCAGCTTTTCAATAGAAAATGATTTAACTAAATAATTTCATTAAATAGACACAATGTCATTGTAAAATACTTTACAAAATTTGAAGCGGAAACAAAATGAATTATCTTTAATGCTCATGTGTAATGGTGCCGAATTAATTCGTTATAGGAAAATTTAATTTAATTCAGTTTATGAATAAGTTTTGATCAATTTAATCGATTTTAAAAATTAAAATTACAATATAATAAAATTAATATTTTGTTGGATATCATTGATTAACTAATAAATTAGAAATGAGGTAATAGATAACGATAAACTTGTAGAAACAGAATAACTGCATAAGGAAGATTTCGCTGTAAACAAGATTGAAAGTAGCAAAAGACAAATCATTTTAAAATTATGCAAATTAGTATTTTGAAGGGATTACCCGAATACAATTTCAATTGAAGTGATTTTTACAAAATACAAGAGAATAAGGTTTTCCACAAAAGCCTTGTATAGAATGGGTAATTTATGTTTTCTTAAAGAATCCGAAAATTGCAAGAATTAAAAGTTGTTTAAAAATGCACCTTTAAAATAAAGGAAAATAAACAGATTCTTTAGGTCAAGATTGCACGTGTGGATAAGTAAGAGGACATGTAGGTGAAAAGCTGAATCACTGGTTGCCACGGCAACATTTGCTGTGTCTTACATGTTTTGACCAGATGTGATAAATATATGAGTACACCAACAAATAATTATTAATGGGTTGAGCATGTGGTGACAATAATTAGTAAAGTCAAGTTTAAAATCTAGAGATAAACACCAATCACGTTTTATATAAAGAGTTGAATGACAGCAAAATTAAAGTCAGTCTCCCGTAGTGACGCATTTCGACCTCCTTTGTTCACCATAAGAGCTGGAAGGCAAACTGACTAACAAGGATCGGACCACTATACATAAATAAGCAAAGCCAAATTAGATATGCAGCTTTATTTTGCGAGAGATAAGAAATTGAGATTTGTGTTTATCTCATCTTGCAAACTGTGAATTAAAATATAGGAAAAAAGGATTGATAAAAAGGTGATAGACTGCAGAATATGAATGAACAAGTAAAAAGCAAAGAAATTCGGATCATTAAATGGAAGAAAGTATTGGTTGAATGTGAAATGCAATACCTATAATTAGTTTGAATGTATAAATTTAGTGGAAAATGTTATGTATTACTTTACACTAATTTTAACATTCCAGGATATCGGTTCGAACGTTTAAATATGGTATAATTTGTAACATTTTAATTCATTAGCAAAACGAAATATTTACCGCGTGCTTCATAAACGGTAGTTGTGACAAAAGTGTTACATGTATTTTGAAGTCAAAATTTACCTACAAGCACGAGCTAGCACACATTGTCGGAACCTCCTCACTGAATTGATCGAATGTACGACTTATTGTTCCCTCATTGCTCAATGAAGTATAGACTTGATCTTGTGCTATATGTAGGCTATTGATTAGTAAGTAGCCACGAAATTTATAATGCTGGTATGATTGAAAAAATTAAAGTTGTCAAAATATTGCGCAAATTACTCATTGCGAAGTAATGGACCGATATATACTTTACTTTACTTTACTGCGGCTAACTCATTTTAGAGGATAAGCCGGCTCCATTTCATGGAGTTTCTTGGGAATTTGGTACAAGTGGTGTCCCCTCACCACTCGGCTTTTTGATCGAGGACGCACCTCTAGCCTTTGCACATCCAAGCGCAGTCTGCAAGGCAGCAGTAAGTTGCATGGTTGCCGGTGGCTGTTGAGAGCTCATTCGCCATTCGGAAGTACGGGGTACTGTCCAGGAGTCCATGTAATCCTGTGGCTGTTGTCCCCTTTTGTGGCGGGGAACACACGCCGCGTCATGGTGCCGTCGTCGGGCTCATGTGGTATTTTATAGGAGATCCGATTGCCGGTCGGAAATCCACCACGCCCTGGTGACACCACCGCCATAGCCCCGTTAGCCCATGTACGATCGGCCATCGAAACATGGTTGACACCGTCGTACCACGTTGAGGAGGGGATGGTCTTTACGACGGACCGATATATGAGACAATCGAAAAATTATAACCACTGTGAAACAAGAATGGCACATAACGAAATATAGTTTAAGCAATTAGAGAACAAGAAGTAGAAGCATCTGCTGGCAATCTAAGAATTTTTGATGCCACCTTGACAGCTTGGCTATAAACATCAATCTAATTATGTAATATTTTTTCTATTTTGCAGTATGTTACTCGTCACTGGTTACCAGACCGTTGTGTCGGGAAACTCATTTCTCATCCCATTACCACGATGACGGAAATGAAACCAAAATGTTAAATTGTATTATTTTACATAGGTCTACAAGATGTTAACTGTGAAATAAATGTCAAAGGCATTAAACAGATAAATACTGTTTGTTGCGGAGAACTAATATATATGCAAGTATGTATTAGGTAGTTGCGAACCTTGTAAAAAATTAGTTCAGTTGTGACCAGAAGGATAAACCAAAGGCAGCATGAACGGAAAGTATAATCTCATGCACATTCGTTTCGTGCTTACTGGCGACTCATCAGTAGGAGCCGGTATTACGCCCTTTAACCACTATATATTTGGTAGAAGAATGTGGAATAATAGGACGGTACAATCTCCTAGACGAATGTGTAAACCTGTAACAGTGAAGCTAACATAATCTAAAGTCAACGACAATACGACTTCAATGCTAACTCACACTATATAATATATATACCGAGTCTGTAAAGGATACTAAAACTATGGCTATTGTGTTAGTAACCGATACCAACATTATTGTACCGAAAAGTTACATGGTAATAACACTATGGTTTCCGAGTCGGAACATGGTACCAACATGATGGATATCAATTTATGCTATAGTTCACCGAAATTGTGAATTACAACAATTTATGAACACCTGTTACTCCAGTAAATCCATACACCCTGGCCTTGATCGATATCAGTTATCACATTTCGCGGTAAGCATGACATCATTCAATTCAATATACAACAGTTAAATACTGTTTGTTGCGAAGAACTAATATATATGCAAGTATGTATTAGGTGTTGCGAAACGAATTTGAATGCTGCCTTTTTTTATCCTTCTGGTCACAACTGAACTAATTTGTTACTAGGTTCGCAACACCTAATACATACATACTTGTCAAACGCATTGTTGTCAAAGTAGACGAAAGGGAAAGGTAATATTATTAGAAATATAAAATTTAGTGCATGGAGGCATAAAATGATATTTCAGTACAATCGTATGCTTATGGTAGATTACTAATTTATTATTACATATAAAATACTGTACCGTAATCGTGTTTGGTGAAATTACTTTTAGCCAATCCTTCTTGCGACAGCAACCAATGGGCTAAAACTGGATGTGAGGTAAAATGGACAAATTTTGCGAAAACCAATGTGGTGATAAAAATGATTTAAATTAAGGTGGTGTGTTTTATATAAGCATGCAACTCATTACATATCCATTTTTAGTCTAAATTAAACATTTAATAAGATCGCAAAGGTAATGCATCCCGTAGACCGGTTTTGCATTTATTGTGAATTTTTCAAGTACTGTCTAGACTATTACCGTTGCCAAGGCTCAAACTGGGGCAAATTTGCTCCGAAGTCAGTGACTGTATCCACTACACGCACATGCAACACACTATACGCAACTTGAGTTATATAACAACTTATGCTTTCTGTTAACCTTTCTTTTTTCGTTTGAACCTAATTGGAATTTCTTATGACCTGAAGTTCAATCTAGCCACCACCGATCTCGTATTATGCAACAAATATCACACTAAATTGGGAAGAGGTATGCAGAGTAAGATTTCTATAATTAAACTATCAATGAAAGATTGGTTGTAGATAGTTGGACGAAAGAGCTTCCACAGAGGTTCTACTTAAATGATGCAATAACCAAATACACATAATTATTATTATAATCATGGTTGCGGTCTTGATATAAACACCTGACCCATTAATTACTTACGTATGTCAGCATAAACTAAGAATTGTATAGTGTAGAAAGACAATTCATCCAGTAGACCGGTTTCGTCCTTATTGGGAACTCATTAAATACTGGCCCGAAGCAGACGTGCCCAGGTTCGAGTCCTGTCCGCGGCAATTTCTGGTCAGTACATGATGAGTTTCCAATAAGGACGAAACCAGTCTACTGGATGAATTGCCTTTTCTACAATATACAATTCTTAGTTTATACTGATATATGTAAGTAATTAATATGTCAGGTGTTTATATCAAGACCGCAACCTTGATTATAATAATTTTCGTCACCACCCGCGCAACCAATGTTCGTTTAATTATACAAATACACATTAGTTTGTACATAATTAAAAATTGTGTGCAAATTTGCTTAAATCTGCTATAGTGAGAATCTTACTGTGAAAGTGTGATTAAAGACCTGAGGATGGTTTGGGAAAATCTGAACCGAAATATCGTGTAGTCAACGAAGATTAGATCGCACCCAATTTCCAGTGGTTAGCATAAACGATGTTGAATCCTTCGGAAGAAAGGGACGAATACGCACCCAGCCTGATCGATGACAAAAAAATGCGTACTTAAAGATAGGGATCAATCGAATCTTTGCGAAACCTTTAAATTCATTGAGGATTTCAGTGATAAAGCCCGCAATAGAGAAATAAAAATGTACGAATTAGACATGATAAAAAACTAGCTGACTTGGGAATTTATAGACCCTAAGAAAGTGCTAATTTGATCGTGACTAATAGAATAGTAAACCTATCAACATAAAATCTTAAGAATGATCAAGTTGAACTACATAACAGTGGTTTAAACATGGATATTCGTAATGAAAGATCGGTTAGAATTAAAATTAAATTACAGAGGCTGTCAAACGGCACAACTTCTTCTGGATAAGGATAGGGTGAATTTTGAATAAGACGTTGCCTCAATAGTTTTAACAAACCAAGAGGATAAAGTTAAGCCTAACTATGAAATTAAACGTCTCAGAAAGGATTTAGTATCAAATAATGTTAAATGTCTAAATGCGGATAAAGGAGGAGCTACAGTTCTGACGAATCAATCCGATTATAACAACAAGTAATGCTAAAGTATACACTAAAATATCAAACGACCTTACTGATAAGTTACAAAGGCAAGTAAATGTATTAATAAATAATGTGATTGCTAGAAGGAATTTGATTCGACGCATGGTAACACTCTCATTCAAAGAGATACAGTTGCACCCATAGTTTATGGTTTAGTTCAAGTGAATAAGCCGGGTAATCCTTTAAGAATTTTAGTGAATGTACAACACTCCCCAACATATAAAATTTCTAAGTTTTTGTGCCGCTGAATAATAAAAAATTTCTATTTCTTAGAACATACCTGGTTGATCTCATATCATTTGGTTGAAAGTGTTGATAAATTTGCACTAGATGAAAAGGATAGATTAGTAAGCCTAGATTTAGTATCTATATACACGAATATACCGGTACCTGAGAGGAATCAACTGGGAGGTATGCAAATGCATAGCAATATGTAGCCGTAATAGAGGTGACGAGGTTGATTACGGAATCTATAGAAATTAAATCTAGAAATAATATTATGAATGAAACAACTGTTGAAAAATCGTTAGGTTCGATTTGGAATACAACATTAGCTAATGACAGGAAAAGGCGATTGCATTAATTAGAAATTGAAGCTAGTTCCAGTAAAATAATACGAACATCTGATTAAGATTGACCAATAAGTGGTCTTATGATTCAAGTAACGAATAATCAATTATTAAGAATATAGTCTTTCTAAATTTCATCTCTAACTACTCGTTTGATTTTAAAACTCATAGTGATTCGAACCCTAATTTTGTGTCTTGCACCCCCACCCTACCTATTGAGATTATTCTAATAATACAATATTTAAAAGTAATAATTTATCTGACGCGTCCAAAGGGTAAATTAATGTCAATTGACTGCAGTTTAATTTAGATGTACATATATGTGTATCAATTATATTTTAACGATATTTTTTAGTTATGTAAACAAAAACACATGCACATACTTGGCGTTCGCCTATTTAATGGTATGCCAGTAACTTTTATTAACTAGTCTATTTTTAGTGCAACCCAAGTGGTTTGAATTGAAATTTCACATGTGCATGGGTCTTTCGAACTTCTAGTTTTATCACTCATTGCATGTTTTTATGACGAGTGTTTTGAATTATTGGTCTCCCCCCACCAGAAAGTGTGAGGACAATCTCAGTTACGTCATTTTACATTGAGTGTATAAAACGAAAAGTTAACGCGTGTAATCGATAAATTATTATTCAGCCACTATAGTCTCAATTATTTAGATGAAAATAATGGTTATGAAAATGCACTCACACACATGTGACACGCGAATGTCTAATGAAAAGTCAGTCTGAAGTATAAATATTATGGCTAGATGAAATAACTCGCTTGCTTAATTAGTTTCGTTTGCTAAACTTGTGGAGTATATTGCGACTGATGAAAACTATCGATACGTTTAGCCGAAATATTTCGAGAAAAGAAAACTACTAGAACAATTAAAGCTGCGTTAGTCAAAACGTAAATCAAGTAATTTCAATTAATCCAGGTTCCCAAAAACAATCTTCATTCAAGAAACTTTTCAAAAATGTTATTACATGAAGAGTTCCAAATAAATGCGAAACCAGTCTACTGAAATAATTGCCTTTTCTAAACTATACGATGCTTAGTGTATACCGAAAAATTGATATATAATGAGATTGATATTTATGTCAACCTCGTTACCTTAGTTTAAATAATTGTGAAATGCAACGTGGAATGAGCGTGTTGAAATGGGAGTATAAATAACTCACTAATTATAAATAGGCATTTGAGAATCATGGTTAATGGAACAACTTTAAAGTGGAATCGTATTTTATTAAATTATTCTAAAACATATTATGTTGGATTCTTACCCTTTTGTGGGATAAAGTGGATTATAAGTGGCTGGAATATATTAAATTCTATTATAATTGTCGATTTTTTCAAATGTGCTGAAATGAGGTGTATTAGAAAAGAATAGGTTTAGTGGCATACACAAAATGGCAAATGGAAATGTGAAAAGTTTCCAATTCTAACCGTTTAGTTAAGTTAAATCAGAAGTTAGAAAGATGTTAAATAAATACGCGAGGACTTCAAAAAAATATCATAATCATTAATGAAATTAATACATACCTGCAAACTTAATCGAATTATTAAACTGAAATTAAATTAATAATAGTCTCTAATCAGCATTTTTTTAAAAATATGAACAAATAAATAATTCAAAGTTACTTCATGCTATTACGGCATTAAAGTGGATTTTAACCATATAGATTGATGAAAGATTTCGTAAAGATTTTAAGTCGAACTAAAAGAAAAGTTCATTTCTAAGCGCTTAAAATTTTAAATGTAGTCTCGTCTTTTAGCAGAAAGCGAAAATAAGTTGAAACATAGATATTAAAAGAAGCAAGAAACAGATCGAAAACATAAAAAAATGACGCATTGCGGTAGTAGGCCTAGAACAATTTTGTTAATCTGAAGTACCCTTGCTTACTTTTTTCCTTCTATCTATAATGACGACAGATTATTCTAAAATCATTTTTAATCAATTTTTTTCTAATATTATTTACCTTCCCCAATCGTGAACGGGCTGTGAGTTCCTCCTATGGAAGATTCCAATAAGATATATTTCTAATTATTGGTATATAATCGCCTTATTATACTAACGCATGCTCTCCCTCTCTCACTCTATACATCTCTCTCTCTTTCGTTCTCCTTCTCTAAGTAATCTGCAGTCGGACACTTTTGATATCACTCATATCAGCGATATTATTTTTCACACATGTTAAAAGCCTAATTAATTTTACCATCTCGCATTATGTCAAAATTTAAGTCTTTAGAATTTTTTCTCACTTCCGTTCCAATTTCTCACCATAAAGTATCGCACAAATAATGTAATTACTAAACAGGAATATAGTATAACGCTCATTTAGCGCATCAACATGGGAGATTATACGTGAAAAACACTTGGGCAAGAGTAGAAACAACTGTAGCATAACAAATGTATTCACTAACCCACACAATGAATTATATAGAATATATATAAATATTTATAATATAAATATAAATATAAATAAAGTATAAATATAAATCTAAATATAAATATAAAATAAATATAAATATAAATAAATTAATATAAATATAAATATACATATAAAAATAAATGTAAATATAAATATAAATATAAATATAAATATAAATATAAATTTAAATATAAAATATAAATATAAATATAAATATAAATATAAATATAAATATAAATATAAATATAAATATAAATATAAATATAAATATAAATATAAATATAAATATAAATATAAATATAAATATAAATATAAATATAAACATAAATATAAATATAAATATAAATATAAATATAAATATAAATATAAATATAAATATAAATATAAATATAGATATAAATATAAA
>JAQBSW010006713.1:30000-46412 GCA_029291075.1 Eudiplozoon nipponicum | reverse complement strand
AATTCTCAATTTGGGTGAACTTTAGCATAAATTTATATCCATCAGGTTGGTATCATGTACCGACTCGGAAACCATAGTGTTAGTATCCGGTACTCATCGATTTCAAAAAAGGTATCAGTTACTAACACAATAGCCATAGTGTTAGTATCCTTTACAGACTCGGTATATATATTATATAGTGTGAGTTAGCATTGAAGTCGTATTGTCGTTGACTTCAGATTATGTTAGCTTCACTATTACAGGTTTACACATTCGTCTAGGAGATTGTACCGTCCTATTATTCCACATTCTTCTACCAAATATATAGTGGTTAAAGGGCGTAATACCGGCTCCTACTGATGAGTCGCCAGTAAGCACGAAACGAATGTGCATGAGATTATACTTTCCGTTCATGCTGCCTTTGGTTTATCCTTCTGGTCACAACTGAACTAATTTGTTACTAGGTTCGCAAAACCTAATACATACTTGCATATATATTAGTTCTTCGCAACAAACAGTATTTAACTGTAATATATTGAATTGAATGATGTCATGCTTACCGCGAAATGTGATAACTGATATCGATGAAGGCCAGAGTGTATGGTTTAACTGGAGTAACAGGTGTTCGGAAATTGTTGTAATTCTCAATTTGGGTGAACTTTAGCATAAATTTATATCCATCAGGTTGGTATCATGTACCGACTCGGAAACCATAGTGTTAGTATCCGGTACTCATCGATTTCAAAAAAGGTATCAGTTACTAACACAATAGCCATAGTGTTAGTATCCTTTACAGACTCGGTATATATATTATATAGTGTGAGTTAGCATTGAAGTCGTATTGTCGTTGACTTTAGATTATGTTAGCTTCACTATTACAGGTTTACACATTCGTCTAGGAGATTGTACCGTCCTATTATTCCACATTCTTCTACCAAATATATAGTGGTTAAAGGGCGTAATACCGGCTCCTACTGATGAGTCGCCAGTAAGCACGAAACGAATGTGCATGAGATTATACTTTCCGTTCATGCTGCCTTTGGTTTATCCTTCTGGTCACAACTGAACTAAACTGCGCTGTTACCTGATCTGCGTTTTAACTAACGCAGATCAGGTAATTACAATTATTCCAGTTGCGCATCAAGGAAACTCTTTCAAGAAACTGCGCTGTTATCAAGGAGACAAAAAACATCTCAAGAAAATGACTATACGATAGACATAATTTGAAGGAAAACATTCATAAAAGAAAAGGCCAACAAAGCGATCACATGATAAAAACTCAATCCATCAATACAAGAATTACCCGATGTCAAACATAACCCTGCTATACGATGAGAATGATCTCAAACAAACATGCACACAGGCACATACGCGTATACACTCGCAAATCAACCTGCAATAAACTAACAAATAAATATAATTAAACGAACATTGGTTGCGCGGGTGGTGATAACAATTATTATAATCAAGGTTGCGGTCTTGATATAAACACCTGACCCATTAATTACTTACATATGTCAGTATAAACTAAGAATTGTATAGTGTAGAAAAGGCAATTCATCCAGTAGACCGGTTTCGTCCTTATTGGGAACTCATCAAGTACTGGCCAGAATTTGCCGCGGACAGGATACGAACCTGGGCACGTCTGCTTCGGAATCTGGTGCTCTAACCACTGAGCTATCCTGCCGCACACTACACTACACACAATTTTCAGTTATATACTAACTAATGTAACTTGGTTAGTCAATTTTTCCTTAGGTGGAGCTCATATGGCATCCATTTAGACCCAAAGTTCCAACTAACCATGCCCAATCTGTCATTACTGAACAGACACCACATTACATGGGGAAGTGGTATTGAAATGAACATTTATATAATTAAACGAACATTGGTTGCGCGGGTGGTGATAACAATTATTATAATCAAGGTTGCGGTCTTGATATAAACACCTGACCCATTAATTACTTACATATGTCAGTATAAACTAAGAATTGTATAGTGTAGAAAAGGCAATTCATCCAGTAGACCGGTTTCGTCCTTATTGGGAACTCATCAAGTACTGGCCAGAATTTGCCGCGGACAGGATACGAACCTAGGCACGTCTGCTTCGGAATCTGGTGCTCTAACCACTGAGCTATCCTGCCGCACACTACACTACACACAATTTTCAGTTATATACTAACCAATGTAACTCGGCTAGTCAATTTTTCCTTTAGGTGGAGCTCATATGGCATCCATTTAGACCCAAAGTTCCAACTAACCATGCCCAATCTGTCATTACTGAACAGACACCACATTACATGGGGAAGTGGTATTGAAATGAACATTTATATAATTAAACGAACATTGGTTGCGCGGGTGGTGATAACAATTATTATAATCAAGGTTGCGGTCTTGATATAAACACCTGACCCATTAATTACTTACATATGTCAGTATAAACTAAGAATTGTATAGTGTAGAAAAGGCAATTCATCCAGTAGACCGGTTTCGTCCTTATTGGGAACTCATCAAGTACTGGCCAGAATTTGCCGCGGACAGGATACGAACCTGGGCACGTCTGCTTCGGAATCTGGTGCTCTAACCACGGAGCTATCCTGCCGCACACTACACTACACACAATTTTCAGTTATATACTAACTAATGTAACTTGGTTAGTCAATTTTTCTCTTAGGTGGAGCTCATATGGCATCCATTTAGACCCAAAGTTCCAACTAACCATGCCCAATCTGTCATTACTGAACAGACACCACATTACATGGGGTAGTGGTATTGAAATGAACATTTATATAATTAAACGAACATTGGTTGCGCGGGTGGTGATAACAATTATTATAATCAAGGGTGCGGTCTTGATATAAACATCTGACCCATTAATTACTTACATATGTCAGTATAAACTAAGAATTGTATAGTTTAGAAAAGGCGATTCATCCAGTAGACCGGTTTCGTCCTTATTGGGAACTCATCAAGTACTGGCCAGAATTTGCCGCGGACAGGATACGAACCTGGGTACGTCTGCTTCGGAATCTGGTGCTCTAACCACTGAGCTATCCTGCCGCATACTACACTACACAAAATTTTCATTTATATACGAACTAATGTAACTTGGTTAGTCAATTTTTCCTTTAGGTGGAGCTCATATGGCATCCATTTAGACCCAAAGTTCCATCTAACTATGCCCAATCTGTCATTACTGAACAGACACCACATAACATGGGGAAGTGGTATTGAAATGAACATTTATATAATTAAACGAACATTGGTTGCGCGGGTGGTGATAACAATTATTATAATCAAGGTTGCGGTCTTGATATAAACACCTGACCCATTAATTACTTACATATGTCAGTATAAACTAAGAATTGTATATAGTGTAGAAAAGGCAATTCATCCAGTAGACCGGTTTCGTCCTTATTGGGAACTCATCAATTATTGGCCAGAATTTGCCGCGGACAGGATACGAACCTGGGCACGTCTGCTTCGGAATCTGGTGCTCTAACTACTGAGCTATCCTGCCGCACACTACACTACACACAATTTTCAGTTATATACTAACTAATGTAACTTGGTTAGTCAATTTTTCCTTTAGGTGGAGCTCATATGGCATCCATTTAGACCCAAAGTTCCAACTAACCATGCCCAATCTGTCATTACTGAACAGACACCACATTACATGGGGAAGTGGTATTGAAATGAACATTAATATAATTAAACGAACATTGGTTGCGCGGGTGGTGATAACAATTATTATAATCAAGGTTGCGGTCTTGATATAAACACCTGACCCATTAATTACTTACATCTGTCAGTTTAAACTAAGAATTGTATAGTGTATTAAAGGCAATTCATCCAGTAGACCGGTTTCGTCCTTATTGGGAACTCATCAAGTACTGGCCAGAATTTGCCGCTGACAGGATACGAACCTGAGCACGTCTGCTTCGGAATCTGGTGCTCTAACCACTGAGCTATCCTGCCGCACACTACACTACACACAATTTTCAGTTATATACTAACTATTGTAACTTGGTTAGTCAATTTTTCCTTTAGGTGGAGCTCATATGGCATCCATTTAGACACAAAGTTCCAACTAACCATGCCCAATCTGTCATTACTGAACAGACCACATTACATGGGGAAGTGGTATTGAAATGAACATTTATATAATTAAACGAACATTGGTTGCGCGGGTGGTGATAACAATTAATATAATCAAGTTTGTGGTCTTGATATAAACACCTGACCCATTAATTACTTACATATGCCAGTATAAACTAAGAATTGTATAGTGTAGAAAAGGCAATTCATCCAGTAGACCGGTTTCGTCCTTATTGGGAACTCATCAAGTACTGGCTAGAATTTGCCGCGGACAGGATACGAACCTGGGCACGTCTGCTTCGGAATCTAGTGCTCTAACCACTGAGCTATCCTGCCGCAAAATACACTACACACAATTTTCAGTTATATACTAACTAATGTAACTTGGTTAGTCAATTTTTCCTTTAGGTGGAGTTCATATGGCATCCATTTAGACCCAAAGTTCCAACTAACCATGCCCAATCTGTCATTACTGAACAGACACCACATTACATGGGGAAGTGATATTGAAATGAACATTTATATAATTAAACGAACATTGGTTGCGCGGGTGGTGATAACAATTATTATAATCAAGGTTGCGGTCTTGATATAAACACCTGACCCATTAATTACTTACATATGTCAGTATAAACTAAGAATTGTATAGTGTAGAAAAGGCAATTCATCCAGTAGACCGGTTTCGTCCTTATTGGGAACTCATCAAGTACTGGCCAGAATTTGCCGCGGACAGGATACGAACCTGGGCACGTCTGCTTCGGAATCTGGTGCTCTAACCACTGAGCCATCCTGACGCACATTACACTACACCCAATTTTCAGTTATATAATAACTAATGTAACTTGGTTAGTCAATTTTTCCTTTAGGTGGAGCTCATATGGCATCCATTAGACCCAAAGTTCCAACTAACCATGCCCAATCTGTCATTACTGAACAGACACCACATTACATGGGGAAATGGTATTGAAATGAATATTTATATAATTAAACGAACATTGGTTGCGCGGGTGGTGATAACAATTATTATAATCAAGGTTGCGGTCTTGATATAAACACCTGATCTATTAATTACTTACATATGTCAGTATAAACTAAGAATTGTATAGTGTTGAAAAGGAAATTCATCTAGTAGACCGGTTTCGTCCTTATTGGGAACTCATCAAGTACTGGCCAGAATTTGCTGCGGACAGGATACAAACCTGGGCACGTCTGCTTCGGAATCTGGTGCTCTAACCACTGAGCTATCCTGCCGCACACTACACTACACACAATTTTCAGTTATATACTAACTAATGTAATTTGGTTAATCAATTTTTCCTTTAGGTGGAGCTCATATGGCATCCATTTAGACCCAAAGTTCCAACTAACCATGCCCAATCTGTCATTACTGAACAGACAGCACATTACATGGGGAAATGGTATTGAAATGAACATTTATATAATTAAACGAACATTGGTTGCGCGGGTGGTGATAACAATTATTATAATCAAGGTTGCGGTCTTGATATAAACACCTGACCCATTAATTACTTACATATGTCAGTATAAACTAAGAATTGTATAGTGTAGAAAAGGCAATTCATCCAGTAGACCGGTTTCGTCCTTATTGGGAACTCATCAAGTACTGGCCAGAATTTGCCGCGGACAGGATACGAACCTGGGCACGTCTGCTTCGGAATCTGGTGCTCTAACCACTGAGCTATCCTGCTGCACACTACACTACACACAATTTTCAGTTATATACTAACTAATGTAACTTGGTTAGTCAATTTTTCCTTTAGGTGGAGCTCATATGGCATCCATTTAGACCCAAACTTCCAACTAACTATGCCCAATCTGTCATTACTGAACAGACACCACATAACATGGGGAAGTGGTATTGAAATGAACATTTATATAATTAAACGAACATTGGTTGCGCGGGTGGTGATAACAAATATTATAATCAAGGTTGCGGTCTTGATATAAACACCTGACCCATTAATTACTTACATATGTCAGTATAAACTAAGAATTGTATAGAGTAGAAAAGGCAATTCATCCAGTAGACCGGTTTCGTCCTTATTGGGAACTCATCAAGTACTGGCCAGAATTTGCCGCGGCCAGAATACGAACCTGGGCACGTCTGTTTCGGAATCTGGTGCTCTAACCACTGAGCTATCCTGCCGCACACTACACTACACACAATTTTCAATTATATACTAACTAATGTAACTTGGTTAGTCAATTTTCACTTTAGGTGGAGCTCATATGGCATCCATTTAGACCCAAAGTTCCAACTAACCATGCCCAATCTGTCATTACTGGACAGACACCACATTACATGGGGAAATGGTATTGAAATGAACATTTATATAATTAAACGAACATTGGTTGCGCGGGTGGTGATAACAATTATTATAATCAAGGTTGGGGTCTTGATATAAACACCTGACCCATTAATTACTTACATATGTCAGTATAAACTAAGAATTGTATAGTGTAGAAAAGGCAATTCATCCAGTAGACCGGTTTCGTCCTTATTGGGAACTCATCAAGTACTGGCCGGAATTTGCCGCGGACAGGATACGAACCTGGGCACGTCTGCTTCGGAATCTGGTGCTCTATCCACTGAGCTATCCTGCCGCACACTACACTACACACAATTTTCAGTTATATACTAACTAATGCAACTTGGTTAGTCAATTTTCCTCTAGGTGGAGCTCATATGGCATCCATTTAGACCCAAAGTTCCAACTAACCATGCCCAATCTGTCATTACGGAACAGACACCACATTACATGGGGAAATGGTATTGAAATGAACATTTATATAATAAAACGAACATTGGTTGCGCGGGTGGTGATAACAATTATTATAATCAAGGTTGCGGTCTTGATATAAACACCTGACCCATTAATTATTTACATGTCAGTATAAACTAAGAATTGTATAGTGTAGAAAAGGCAATTCATCCAGTAGACCGGTTTCGTCCTTATTGGGAACTCATCATGTACTGGCTAGAATTTGCCGCGGACAGGATACGAACCTGGGCACGTCTGCTTCGGAATCGGGTGCTCTAACCACTGAGTTATCCTGCCGCACACTACACTACACACAATTTTCAGTTATATACTAACTAATGTAACTTGGTTAGTCAATTTTTCCTTTAGGTGGAGCTTATATGACATCCATTTAGACCCAAAGTTCCAACTAACCATGCCCAATCTGTCATTACTGAACAGACACCACATTACATGGGGAAGTGGTATTGAAATGAACATTTATATAATTAAACGAACATTGGTTGCGCGGGTGGTGATAACTTATTATAATCAAGGTTGCGGTCTTGATATAAACACCTGACCCATTAATTACTTACATATGTCAGTATAAACTAAGAATTGTATAGTGTAGAAAAGGCAATTCATCCAGTAGACCGGTTTCGTCCTTATTGGGAACTCATCAAGTACTGGCCAGAATTTGCCGCGGACAGGATACGAACCTGGGCACGTCTGCTTCGGAATCTGGTGCTCTAACCACTGAGCTATCCTGCCGCACACTACACTACACACAATTTTCAGTTATATACTAACTAATGTAACTTGGTTAGTCAATTTTTCCTTTAGGTGGAGCTCATATGACATCCATTTAGACCCAAAGTTCCAACTAACCATGCCCAATCTGTCATTACTGAACAGACACCACATTACATGGGGAAGTGGTATTGAAATGAACATTTATATAATTAAACGAACATTGGTTGTGCGGGTGGTGGTAACAATTATTATAATCAAGGTTGCGGTCTTGATATAAACACCTGACCCATTAATTACTTACATATGTCAGTATAAACTAAGAATTGTATAGTGTAGAAAAGGCAATTCATCCAGTAGACCGGTTTCGTCCTTATTGGGAACTCATCAAGTACTGGCCAGAATTTGCCGCGGACAGGATACGAACTTGGGCACGTCTGCTTCGGAATCTGGTGCTCTAACCACTGAGCTATCCTGCCGCACACTACACTACACACAATTTTCAGTTATATACTAACTAATGTAACTTGGTTAGTCAATTTTTCCTTTTAGGTGGAGCTCATATGGCATCCATTTAGACCCAAAGTTCCAACTAACCATGCCCAATCTGTCATTACTGAACAGACACCACATTACATGGGGTAGTGGTATTGAAATGAACATTTATATAATTAAACGAACATTGGTTGCGCGGGTGGTGATAACAATTATTATAATCAAGGTTGTGGTCTTGATATAAACACCTGACCCATTAATTACTTACATATGTCAGTATAAACTAAGAATTTTATAGTGTAGAAAAGGCAATTCATCCAGTAGACCGGTTTCGTCCTTATTGGGAACTCATCAAGTACTGGCCAGAATTTGCCGCGGACAGGATACGAACCTGGGCACGTCTGCTTCGGAATCTGGTGCTCTAACCACTGAGCTATCCTGCCGCACACTACACTACACGCAATTGTCAGTTATATACTAACTAATATAATTTGGTTAGTTAATTTTCCCTTTAGGTGGAGCTCATATGGCATCCATTGATACCCAAAGATCCAACTAACCATGCCCAATCTGTCATTACTGAACAGACACCACATTACATGTGGAAGTGGTATTGAAATGAACACTTATATAATTAAACGAACATTGGTTGCGCGGGTGGTGATAACAATTATTATAATCAAGGTTGCGGTCTTGATATAAACACCTGACCCATTAATTACTTACATATGTCAGTATAAACTAAGAATTGTATAGTGTAGAAAAGGCAATTCATCCAGTAGACCGGTTTCGTCCTTATTGGGAACTCATCAAGTACTGGCCAGAATTTGCCGCGGACAGGATACGAACCTGGGCACGTCTGCTTCGGAATCTGGTGCTCTAACCACTGAGCTATCCTGCCGCACACTACACTTCACACAATTTTCAGTTATATACTAACTAATGTAACTTGGTTAGTCAATTTTTCCTTTAGGTGGAGCTCATATGGCATCCATTTAGACCCAAAGTTCCAACTAACCATGCCCAATCTGTCATTACTGAACAGACACCACATTACATGGGGAAGTGGTATTGAAATGAACATTTATATAATTAAACGAACATTGGTTGCGCGGGTGGTGATAACAATTATTATAATCAAGGTTGCGGTCTTGATTTAAACACCTGACCTATTAATTACTTACATATGTCAGTATAAACTAAGAATTGTATAGTGTAGAAAAGGCAATTCATCCAGTAGACCGGTTTCGTCCTTATTGGGAACTCATCAAGTACTGGCCAGAATTTGCCGCGGACAGGATACGAACCTGGGCACGTCTGCTTCGGAATCTGGTGCTCTAACCACTGAGCTATCCTGCCGCACACTACACTACACACAATTTTCAGTTATATACTAACTAATGTAACTTGGTTAGTCAATTTTTCCTTTAGGTGGAGCTCATATGGCATCCATTTAGACCCAAAGTTCCAACTAACCATGCCCAATCTGTCATTACTGAACAGACACCACATAACATGGGGAAGTGGTATTGAAATGAACATTTATATAATTAAACGAACATTGGTCGCGCGGGTGGTGGTAACAATTATTATAATCAAGGTTGCGGTCTTGATTTAAACACCTGACCCATTAATTACTTACATATGTCAGTATAAACTAAGAATTGTATAGTGTAGAAAAGGCAATACATCCAGTAGACCGGTCTCAACAAATAATTTTCAACAACCCGAACAATATCACAAAATAATCACTCTCAGCGATGCCTTTCTTGGACATATGGACGCAGTAGTGTAATTTAGCGGAATCACCATTGAAAATTGTAATTATTGTGGCCACAATCTGCGGCCGCAAAAAGAATTTAAATGATGAGGATGTCTCGAGCAAATGTATTGTTATATTAATAGTTATATTGCACTGTATTTCCTCATTTTCATTTCCCATAATCGACGTGAGTTATTCCTATTGAAATTGAACTGAAATAACACTAGTACCAATCACATAATCAAACGAGAAGTGTGACAGGTTTTGAAAATAAATTTAATATAAAGTTTAATAAGTAGTGTGGTACATTAAATGAAAATACGTTGCCTAGCAGTTCGGCTCTGCGTTTGATATTAATAAGGGCTGAACTGTATTTTTAAATAATTCTATCTTCACAAAATGTTACTCTTTGATTGTTCATTATAAAATCAACGTCATTTCTCTTTTTTCGTTAACAGTCCGATTAAACAAGTCAACGTTTTTCTTTAGTAGTTAAGTGATTCGCACTAGCAGTACCGATATATACGGTTTAACCCTCATTTTCAAATTCACGCCGTCTCAGTCCCCGTGACGACTGGGTGCTGAATGGTCACATCATTCCAAAGGCTTCCACGGCATTAGATCTAACCATTGAAAGTGTTGTTTTTATGTTGTTTGACGACTGGTTAAATACAATGGGATTGGTGTATACTTCAAGCTCGCAAACTTGATTTAAAGAATTGTTATCACCACCCGCCCAATCAATTATTGTTTAAAGCGGTTATATTGTATGAACAACACAAAGGAATATATAGAATTTAGTTTAGCCTTATTTGTACAGATGGAGATGTCCATCTAAGTAACACACAAAAGCTAGAGCAGCTATCTCGAACCTTCGTCATTTATAGAGACGCGAATATTTCACTTTGCCTTAAAGGTCGTGTTTAAAATGCATCTGTACGTGCAGTCTTACTATACGCTAATGAAACTTGTCCTCTTAGAGTTAGTGATTTGAGACGCTTACAGGCATATCTCTCTCTCTCTTAAATCTCACTTACAATTTGTCTAAATTCACTTACATACTTTTTTACTCATAATGGCTGCATCGGAATCTGTTGATCTAACCACTGAGCCACCCTGCCGCCCACTACGAACTGTCAAATGTTTGTACATAATGAGTCAGATGTTTATATCAAGATAGCTTCTTTGACTAAAGTAATACGAAATGTGTAGCTTGTGACAGAAAATGACCATTAATGCATTTCTGTCAGCTGTCACCTGATGATGTACTGTTGCGTCAATAACACGTGCGGAATCGACCAGGCCTTCCATTATTAACATCAAAGACCAAACTGACATCTATAATGTGCATGTGTAATTTTTGCGAAAGCTCAGATCTAGCTCGTACACCTGGAAGTCTCATTTACGTTTCACTTGACTGAAATAGTATTTTCGCTGTTTCATTACCCTCACAAATATAATTTGTTCGCCGCTTTCGCCAGAATTATACAAATTAGTTATTTATTTAAACAGATAATGATGTTTTGCGTGCGTGTTGATGAGTGTTACTCAACTCAAAGTTGCCGTCTTGAGACAAACACCAATCCAAAATTGTATTTTTACTGTCATTTTTTCCGTAACCCTGTGATAATTTGCGATTGAATTCAGGCCTTCTACCCTCTGACTGTGGCTCTTATCTGCTGCCGAGCATCTCGGAATTAGTGGCCAAAGCGCAGGCTGAAGAAGATCGTTTTGCTAAGGCGCAGCAAAATTCGTCGAAGAAGGTTTGTTCGGCTGTTGAATCTCAAGTTAGTCAACTGTTTCGATGTATTACATATCTGCTTTTTAGTGCATTTCTTCAATTGAGGTTAACTCATACGCCAAGTTGTATGGTTTTATCTGCTTTATAAAGAAATATTTTTTTAAATAATGCGTTTTCTTATTCTTATGGCCGGAGAACACATGAATGCTGTGTTGAGGATTCTTTCATTAACAATTTGCCTGCTAAAAGCTACAGATTGGCAAAAACCTAGTGATGTAACTAAGCCAATTTTTAACCTGGCACAGTAAACTAGCAACCTTTATAAGCTTTAAAAGAAACATGTTGCGCGACAGGGAAAAGATTATTTACCTGATTTTCGGATTGCGTACCGAAATGTTTGAATCCACTGTCATCATGAGTTCCCCATATATTTCGACCTCCGGGTACGGAGGTCTTCTTCAATGGCAAACATATCACCCATTAAATTGACAATCAATATGTCAAGTGGAAATATTAGTTTAAACTGCCTCATTTATACTTGTTTTTAGATCTCTTAAGCATAACGTTTTTTTTAAATGCTAGGAAAGTGGATGTTAAATTACTGAAAACTCAAAAGATAAGCGTACGTCATGCCTGTGTGTATGTGTTCTCGTTTGTTTTGGATTGAGGAGTAATCAGTTAATGCACGCGTACACTCATCCCAGTGAAATTACAGCGATTTGGCAACATCTGATTATTCACTCGATAAGAGTGTTTGTGTGTACGTGCGTGAGCGTTTACTTAAGACTGAGAACTAATCTGTTACATGTAATTACAGGCACGTGTAACAGCCATTCAAGTGAAACTAAAATGATAACTGTCACTTCCTACATGCACACGTCAGACCTATTTTACACGTACTTTCCTAAATGCAGTAAATTACGAGTGGCATTCCGGTGAGGATGGGGCAAAAAAATAATTCTATCTTCACATTATGTTACTCTTTGATTGTTCATTATAAAATTAACGTCATTTTACTTTTTTCGTTAACAGTCCGGTTAAACAAGTCAACGATTTTCTTTATTAGTTAAGTGATTCGCACTAGCAGTCCCGCTATATATGGTTTGACCCTCATGAATAGAGTAAATAATTAAGAGGTAGCAAAATTAAATTAGAAACGGATAGTGTTTCAATAGGGTAGGAAGTTAAAACGGTTCGTAAAAGAAATTGAAAATTGCCTGATAAAGAAAGATACTAGTAATAGTGCAAAGAAAATTGGGTTTTTTTAAAAATAAGAAACCTTCCCATCATGTATAGATAAATGTTTGTTAAAGGCGCTACACTAACGACAGAACGAAAGATAATAGAAGAAATAAGATAACAAGTAATCAAGGATGAAATTATAAGACAATCAGATAATGAATTAGAAGAAATTGAATTACTCAATCACCACCTCTATAAGTTAATATCCATCCAGTGTTTTTATTCTTTTACTCGAACGAGTTTCTGATTCAGATTCGTGCAATCTTCGTTTCCTACCATTATTTAATGCTATATTCCAAATAGGACCTAGTGATTTTTCTACGGCTGTTTCATTCATGATATCATTTCTCGATTTTATTTTTCTATGGATTCTAATCAATCTAGTCGATCTACATATTACAAATTGATATACGTCTGCACCTATCCCAATTAATTGAATGTTCCGTTCTACCGTATGGTTATGCAAGATCTGATCTATTAATATGCTACGTGCCGGTGGTTTTATGCGTTCTTTATTACCAGCAGCACTGAATATGAATGTACCTACATACATGAGGTTAATAGTATGGAATTTCATATACCTCTGATGTCTAATTGTTCTATTTTTTCCCTTTTGGTTTGTAAATGAATGCTAAGGTGTAACGTATTCACTAAAATAGTAAGTATATTGGCATTTGATGATATTACCTTGATTTTCCTTACTTATATTTAGAATCAGTATTAACATCACCCACTGTCTTTTTATTTTATTTGATTTCACGTACTCTAAAATGCGATCAAATTCTACTTATAACGCTCATATAGTGGCTTCAATTAATTTTAGAGGATAACGGTATTAGTACTGAATATTTAATGAATCTAATTCAACTTCATGCTTTTTACCTGTTAATCTTAAGCTTCTTAATATCATCGATTGATATGATTTTTTACTTTATATGGGTGATTTGAATTGTACCACATGAGCACCCACTATGACATTCCTTTCATAAAAACATCCTGTTCTAGTTTTTTTGCACGCATTTCGTAATTAACTTGATAATCCAGAAATGGTAATTCACCATACAGATTCATTTTCAATTGTAAAACTTCAGCTCGCTCATCCGATTTGCTATATTTAAGAAAATTTATGTTATCCTCCGCGATTCCAAAATAACTAATATATCATCCAAATATCTATATAATTAGGATTTAGGCGTTATACCTAGAGGATCTTCTGCTGTAATGCATGAAGATATTAGCTATTGAACTGAGCAGTGGTTGTCCCATTGGAACACCCAACTGCTATAACTATTTTACAATTCTAAAATAAGCAGGACATGCATAAGTCCATCATTTCCATGACATGTTCCACTCCCATTTTGCTTCCTTCTATTACCGATGATCAACCAGGAAATGCTGAAAATAATTTAGTGCTTTGGGTAATTGGGTATATTGTAGCATTGGAAATCACATCTAAACTCGCCAATCTATCGTTTTCAATAAGCTCACTTTATCTACAATCTCAACCAAATGGTAAGGAATTCATCAAAGTATGGTTCAAGAAATACGAATATTTCTTTTTATTCTAAGCGACATAGAAACTTAGACATTTTATATGTTGGAGAGTGTTGACATTGCTGTCAATAACTCAAAGGGGTTTTGCCTGGTTTATGGTTTTACTAAACAGTACACCTAGGAGCGACCTAATCTCTTTGTGTTGAGAGCGTTACTATACGCTTGATCTAATTCTCATTCAGCAACCGCTATTGGAACAACACCCAATTTCCTCTTGTAGCTTATCCGTAGGATCTATATTAATTTTAGTGTATACCTCTATATTGTCTAGTTGTTCATACATTTTAGCATTATGTGTCACAGATTGACTCATCAGAACCGTTGCTCTCCTCCTTTGTCTTCTTTCAAGCATATCACACTGTTTGCTATTAATCTTTCCAGATGTTTTATTGCATAATTTGGTTTATATTTACATCTTTCGTATCGTTAAGAGCAGCTGTGGCTATGTTCATTTTAAACATAGCCTTATCTTTGTCTGAGAGGAATTGTGTTGTTTTAACAGCCTCAGTAATTATCTTATTTTTTGGTGATTTCTCAATTTGGATAGCTGTATTCCGACCACGATATAGTATTTATAGCTGATTCTCGTTAAGATTTATTTTAGAAAGGTTTATCACTCGATTATTTACAGCAGAGAACGTGTTAGTTAAGGTTTGTCCATAGATGCACAAATTTCCTAATTTTCTATCACGCCTGATCTGAACCTTTTTTTATCTTTCTATTACGCCATACAGTAGAGACAGGACATTCAATTAATTGGGATAGGTGCAGACGTATATCAATTTGTGGTTGCAGCAGATCGACTAGATTGATTAGAGAATCCATAGAAATAAATCGAGAAATATACTTTAAATGAAACAGCCGCAGAAAAAATCACTAGGTCCCATTTAAATATAGCATTAAATAATGTAGTAAATGAAGATTGAATAAATTCGAATCAGAAACTCGTTCGAGTAAAAGTATTAAAAACACTGGATGGATATTAACTTATATGAGGTGGTGAGTGAGTAATTCGTTATCTTCTAATTCATTATCTGATTGTATTATAATTTCATCCTGATTACTTGTTATCTTATTTCTTCTATTATTCGTTCTGTTGTTTGTAGTGCCTTATCAAACATTTATCTATATACGGAAGGTTTCTTTTTTTAAAAAAATACCCAATTTTTCGCACTATTACTAGTATCTTTCTTTATCAGTCAATTTTCAATTTACTTAACGAACTGTTTTAATTTAACTTCCTACCCCATTGTAAAATACCATCTGTTTTATTTTGACTTTGCTACCCCGCACTATTTACTCTATTCATACAGTATCTGCTCCTCCTCACCGGAATGCCACCAATTTACTGCATCAGGAAAGTACGTGCAAAATTGGTCTGACGTGCATGTAGGAAGTGACAGTTATCATTTTAGTTTCTTGAATGAATGTTACACGCTCGTAATGGCATGTACAGATTAGTTCTCAGTCTTAAGTAAACGCTCACGCACGTACACAATAAACACCTCTTCTTATCGAGTGAATAATCAGACAAGCGCAAATCGCTGTAATTTCACTGGGATGAGTGCACACGTATTAATTGATTACTCCCCAATCCAAAACAAATAGAGTGTGCACATACAGAGTGACGTACGCTTTATCTAGTGAGTTTTTTAGCAATTGTCATTAAATCACTGTAATCCTTCATTGCGGAAGAGTTTATACATGCATAAATATACAAAAACAATTTAACATCCACTTTCCTAGCATTTTTATAAAAAACGTTATGCTTAAGATATCTAAAAATGCATACAAAATGAGTGTGTTTAAATAAATATTTTCCACTTGACATATTGATTGTCAACTTAATGGTGATATGTTTGTTATTGAAAAAGAGACCTCTGCACTCGGAGGTCAGCATATGGGGGAAATTCGTGATGACAGTGGATTTGAAACATTTCGGTACGCAATCCGAATGAGGTAATTAAACCATTGATAAAGTTTTCTGCAATTTAAAATCTTTTAGATATCTTTATGGCGACCTGGG
>JAQBSW010006713.1:0-27500 GCA_029291075.1 Eudiplozoon nipponicum | reverse complement strand
AAAAGGATAAACCAAAAATAAGAAAATGAATTAATAACCGTTGTTTCGTGTTTATCATGACCTATCAGCAGAGCCACATTACACCTTTAACCACTATATATTTTTGGCTGTGGTAGTAGGACAGTAAGTACTTAGATGAATGTTAACCAGCAGTAGAGTAGTTAACATCGAATAGTCGTAGACTTTATATGATATTTGCTTCGCCATAAATAGGTTAACATATCTGGTCTAGAGATTGTACTGTCCTATCATCTCACATATTTGACCAGTAGCATAGTGGTTAGAGGGCGAATATCGGCTCCCACTGATGAGTTGCAAGTAGACGAAACGAATGTGCATGGAGATTATACTTCCCCAGTTCATGCTGCCTTTGGTTTATCCTTCCACTAACCGAACTAATTTGTTACTAGGTTCGCAAACCTAATACATACTATATAACTGACATGCCTTCTTTAAAAATAGCCAACGCTTCGCAAAATACGACACATACATCAATTACTGTCGCAAATTGCAATGAAATGTGATGACATACCCGCAAATGATGTTACGCAAAAGGAGTGGGTCTTAATTGCCCAAAAAGCAGTGGTATAAATCATTATGAAAAACAAAGGCTAACATAACGAAGAGGAGATTGCTACGAAGAAACGTATGTTGGATTGGCTTTATCCAATATACTATGAATCCAGAACAATGGCTAGATGCTGGTAGCTAAGATTTATTAATAAAATGTTATTCCATGAGTACGTTGTTTTGCTGTTACATATATATATATATAAATCCATACACCTGGCCTTGATCGATATCATATCACATTCCGCGGTAAGCATAACACTGGCTCAATTCAATATAACAGTTAATACTCGTTTTTAAGTATTTAACTAATGTATATGTAAGTACAAGTCATAAAGTTTCACGCAAACCTAGTAATAAATTAGTTCAGTTGTCAGAAGGCTGTTAGCAAAGCATGAACGGGAGTATATTCATGCACATTCCACTCCCGCGCTTACTGGTGACTTCGTCGGTAGGAGCGAGTATTTCGCCTTTCAACCACTCATATATTTTGGTCAAGTATGTGATAGTAGATAGGCAATCAGACGAATGCAATAACCCGTTATAGCGAAGCAATATCGGGCATAAAGTTCACGACCATTCGATGTTAACCACTCTACTGCTGGTTAATACATTCATCTAGAGATTGTACTGTCCTATTATCCTATATCTTCTACCAAATAGTGGTTAAAGGGCGTAATACCTGGCTCCCACTGATGAGTCGCAAGTAAGTACGAAACGAATGTGCATGGAGATTATACTTCTCCCAGTTCATGCTGCCTTTGGTTTATCCTTCTGGTCAAGCTAACTGAACTAATTTGTTACTAGGTTCGCAACACCTAATACATACTATATAACTGACATGCCTTCTTTAAAAATAGCCAACGCTTCGCAAAATACGACACATACATCAATTACTGTCGCAAATTGCAATGAAATGTGATGACATACCCGCAAATGATGTTACGCAAAAGGAGTGGGTCTTAATTGCCCAAAAAGCAGTGGTATAAATCATTATGAAAAACAAAGGCTAACATAACGAAGAGGAGATTGCTACGAAGAAACGTATGTTGGATTGGCTTTATCCAATATACTATGAATCCAGAACAATGGCTAGATGCTGGTAGCTAAGATTTATTAATAAAATGTTATTCCATGAGTACGTTGTTTTGCTGTTACATATATATATATATAAATCCATACACCTGGCCTTGATCGATATCATATCACATTCCGCGGTAAGCATAACACTGGCTCAATTCAATATAACAGTTAATACTCGTTTTTAAGTATTTAACTAATGTATATGTAAGTACAAGTCATAAAGTTTCACGCAAACCTAGTAATAAATTAGTTCAGTTGTCAGAAGGCTGTTAGCAAAGCATGAACGGGAGTATATTCATGCACATTCCACTCCCGCGCTTACTGGTGACTTCGTCGGTAGGAGCGAGTATTTCGCCTTTCAACCACTCATATATTTTGGTCAAGTATGTGATAGTAGATAGGCAATCAGACGAATGCAATAACCCGTTATAGCGAAGCAATATCGGGCATAAAGTTCACGACCATTCGATGTTAACCACTCTACTGCTGGTTAATACATTCATCTAGAGATTGTACTGTCCTATTATCCTATATCTTCTACCAAATAGTGGTTAAAGGGCGTAATACCTGGCTCCCACTGATGGAGTCGCGAGTAAGTACGAAACGAATGTACAGATTATACTTTCCGTCTATGCCGCCTTTGGTTTATCCTTCTGGTCAAGCAACTGAACTAATTTGTTACTAGGTTCGCAAAACCTAATACATACTTGCATACCTGAATAAAACGTTCAAGCAATACAATTGAATATATATGGAAAGCAAAGTTAGAAATGTGACTCTCACCTCAAGTAATCTCGAATACATTGTACGTGACTGGAAATTTCGGCTGCACAATTTCTATGCAGTCACGAACATTAACTGGTTGTGGCTTTCGCCGCACACACATATATATAGACAATAAATTTAAACAATAATTGATTGCGCGGATGGTGGTAACAATTCTTTAAATCAAGTTTTCTAGCTTGTAGTAAACACCAGTCACAGTGTATTTAACGAATCCTCGGACACAATAGCAAAACTACCGCCAGCTGCAACGCACTGACGCGTTTCGATCTTCAATTATTATCATCAGAGTACGACGTGAAACTGACTACCGAGGATCAAACGCAATGCATACACATGGTAAACAAAATTACGTATGCAGTCACAAACTTTAACTTTTATTCAGCTTTTGCCACATAAATTTTTGTAGATAATACATTTACCAAACCACTCAATGCTTGCGCAGGTAGTGTTAAATAAAGTTTTAAAACTTCAGATGAACAAGATTCAAATCTTTGCGCGGTGAAATCCGTTTATGTATTTTTCTTCCATTCAAGATAAATACTGGCGAATATTAGGGCTGGTTTCATGAAAAGTTTATTTCTCAGTCTATTCTGCAATGAAGAAACTGCTTTTATTCAATACCTACTGATTGAAATTGGACAACACTTTGTGTTGACTATTCAGTTTTCAACATATAACGTAAGTTTCTCCTCCGAACATGATTTTCTTTTTTTTCCATGTTTGAGTACCGTGGATTGTGCTGCAGAAAATCTTCTAGTGCGTAGGTAGCGGTACCAAACAATCCCATTGAAGTTGACCAGTTGTACTGTAAGTTAAATGTGCTGTCAATTTTCTATCGTGTATTGATGATGACCATTGAAGGTGACACCGCGCACTGCGATTTATATCGCTAATCATTAAACTGTACCATTGGTCTCGTTCAACTAGATGGGAATTGTGTTTATCTCACGCTTTGAAACTTGATTCTGGTCCTACAATGTGTTTTGTATTAGACTAAAATACTATTCAAGTTTGAACTTGAGCATCAAATACGAATCTGAATATATTTTCAATGTTTTTTCGTCCGCCTTTCGTTTCTATTTTATCTTTTTCTTCTTATTCAGAAGTCTGAACCTCAGTGCGTCATCTCAAAATCGGGATACCTGCGCTGTCTAACCGGTCAGGAGTCAGCGCTTTTTCATAGACTGATTATCGGCAAGTCGATTAAAATATTCTGTGCCCAAATTCTTGTTTATGCGTGCTTTTGTCATTTCATTTATAGCACTGTTATGATAAGCAGAAGAATAAATTATTTTGCTTAAATCTGCAGTTGTGAGTATTGTGCTGTGTACAGTGGCCTGGTGATGGTGATTTCCAATGGTTAGTATGAAAACCTAATTGTAGTATGAACGATGTTGAAGCCTGCGGAAGAAAAGGACGAATACGCACCCAGCCTGGTCGAGGACAAATCAGATGCGTACTTGGAAATGGTGATCAATCGGATCTTTGAGAAACTGATAGTGCAAAGCAACAACCCGCGTACGCAACTCATGGAAAATCCTCATGACTAAACATTGAATAACTGTTAACAGATGATCTTATTTGCGATGAGAATTATTTAAGTCAAATTTGCGTACCCGTGATAAATACCAATCCTTTTTTTTATTCCAACAGCCGAGCAATGGTAAATCCAACGTCAATCGTATATATTCCTGTAGGTATTTTTTCAAAGTGCGCAATAAGTGGAAAGTTGAAGCTCAGAGAGAGTGTGAGAGAGAGGTGGATTTAGATGAAAATAAAAGTTATGTAAATGCACACACACACACACTCATGTAACACTCGAATAACTAATGAAAGGTCATTCTGAAGTATAAATATTGTGGCTAGATGAAATAACGCGCTTGCTTCATCAGTTTCGTTTGTTAAACTTGTGAGGTATGTTGCGACTGATGAAGGCTATCGATAAGTTTAGCCGAAATATTTTGGTAAAAGAAAACTACTGGAACAATGAAAGCTGCGTTAGTCAAAACGAAGATCAGGTAATTTCAATTAATCCAGGTTCGCAAAAACCATCTTCATTTAACGAAAATTAGCTGTTTGTAGCTCTCGCCACACACATAAACAGCAATTGATTGCGCGGATGGTGGTAATAATACTTTAAATGAAGTTTGCGAGCTTGAAGTAAACACCAATCCCATTGTATTTAACCCGTTGTCGAACAACATAGTAAGTTTGTCGTCGTACTCTGATGATGATCGTGGAAATTCAAAACGCGTCAGTGCGAGCGTCTAAAATCATCAACTCTAAGAGGCCAAGTGTCACTAGCGTATAGTAGAACTCCGCGTGCAGATGCATTGTTAACATGATCTATAAGGCAGAGTGAAATGCTCGCATTTCTCCATAAATGACGAGGAAAAAGGTCACCACGAAAGCATTAACCGCAGAAACAAACACACACTATCAGAAAACCTCCGAACAAGAAACCAAAACAAATCTCAGTTTCATATGAAATGTAATCGGAACAGTTGAAGCATATCTGCGAAGCCATCAATTCGGATGAAGAGGCACGTGGCCGTGACGTAAGACAACAACTGAACTCTTAATAAATTCTTTTTGACCCGCTTCTTTATACTAAATCTGGTTAAACTTATCTATTATGCAACCAAATGTGCATATGCTATGCGCGGGTCCAGTGGCCCATTGGGTTACGCAACTTCGGCTAAAGAAACACGGCTCGATCACCGGCGCAGCGATTATGGCTAGAAATGTGGAGTGTCGTATCAGGACGAAGTCCATCTTTCGCATGAGCCGCATTTTCTATATCGTGCATTGATGCATTCGAAATAGCTTCCAAATATAGAAGCATGCCAACACACCTAGTTTGTATTAAAATTGAAAGGCACTTTGTTGGCATATTGCAATTTTCACTGCAAAAATAATGTTTTGCTATAGACGTATGTGCAACACTAATCTTACTCTGCAACCACCAGGTTGGTAGGTACTCCGACAAGCGTGACTTCGATCGTCTACTGCATCTGCCTGTGAATGTTTGTCCACAGGACCAATTCCGACATGTGCCTTTCCAGTGAAATGGCAGTAGCTGTTATTATATTAGCCAGTCGTAATTTTAAATCGAATGGTTTAATATAGCCTCCTATATTTATTTTTTCTTCTGTGATTGATTAGTCTATCTTGACAGCACAGGAAATATTTACTAACATTTCTAATACAGTGTTCCAGTCTAAGCCATCTGGAACAGATTAGCGGTCATTGTTCTCTCTATCTCTCTATCTCTCTTTTACTTTCTCGCTCTTTACGCAATTTTTATTGCTTAGTGCTAGACAATGCAATATGAAGTCTGAGACGTAGCTGGCAGTTTCGTTTACCTTAGCTGTTGTGTCAGTAACTAAGGAAAAATACGAGACAATGCGTGTATATGAATCGTAAATTATTGATTTCTCGCATCTAACTTTCGTGAGTTATGACGAAGCGAAGGTGTTTAACTTCATTTCAATTGTCGTTTTTACACTTCATCTGTGTACGTAGTGCTATTGTACTCCAGTGAAACTTGAGCCTTAAAGCTAAAGGTCTTAGACATCTAAAGGCGTTTAATGACTGTGCTCTAGATAAATAGCCGCTGCACGTCTTCCGCAGTGATTAAGCAACACTGTATCGGTAGATGGGTTTTTATTTGAAAATATGTCATCCTAGGTTAACTTACGAATAGGGTGGCAAAACATTCGCTGGATACGCTACGTTTTACGTATGCCTAAATGCAAATCGTGTCATGGGGCCGTGTTTACTCAATCAGTTCCAGATTGACACAAGATGCTTGGCGATCCAAATGTGATGATCTATTGTGGCTACTGCTCGTCTTTCGGAATATTGTCAGACGTGTTCATTTAGATTCATGGCTCGAAACTTTGCGTAGGACGAGATCGTATTGAGCTCAGGTGGAAAATAATCTGCGATTTTTTCAGCTTGCCTTCTGAGTATTAATCGTCCGCTGTTTGTAAGGAGCAGTTTCCTAGAAAGTGAAGCTGAGTTAGAAAGCGGTACAGTGTATGGTATACGAACACTGCATTATAGATTAATGTCTACTATGGATAGTGTATCTGTTGTGAAGCCAACTGTATGGTGGCGTTTCTGTGCGTTTTAACGACAGGCACTACCGTCTAAGCCAGATCAATAATCCTTTACTCAATAACATATTATCGATTTTAGATTTCCAATTTTTGAATGCTTCCATAGAATGTAGTATTTGCTTCCTTAATGGGGAGTAATTAAAAATGCTATTTGTATTTTCTATGTTGCTTATTTTGAATATCGTTTAGCTTAAATAAATTTGAATCGCCTCATTATCCTCGATTAGGACTCATTGTAGACCACCGTTTAACTGATTTATGCAGAGTCGTAGCTCACCAACGAGTTAGGCCAAAATCTATTCATATAAAAACTGGCATCAACGAGAATAATCTTGCTTATTTGCTTATTTTGGTCGTCTACTTTCTGTTGCAGATTTGAATCCTAACGTCGCCCTCCGACAACTGCCTGGCTTCGTGGCGTACATCATTTTCATGGTCGTACGCTATGCCGACGCCAATGAGGATGAAAACTACGTGAATGGATTCCTGAGCGAGGCGATGAATTCTATTCAAAAGGCCTGTGCTGTAAGTTGCTTAATTAGTAAAGTAAATAATTTGACGTCGTCTCTGGGCGATGCCCGATTGTGTTTGCTCTTTGGCCTTTCTTTGAACCAAACCAGGATAATCGTCTGGGAAAATTGATAAAACCTTTAACATTTTCGTTTGCCATCTATATATAAACACCAATCCAAATATATAAAAAATATTGTCAGTATAAACTAAGCATTATATATTTTTAAAGGACAATTCATTCAGTGGGCGGGTATCGTCCATATTGGGAACTCATCACGTGCTGTCCAGAATAACCTTTTGCAGCATTCGTCACATTTATTAATCAATCATTGATTGCGAGGATGGTGGTTAAATAATTGTTATCACCACCTGCGCAATCAATGATTGTTTTATTCATATAATATAATATATATATATATATATATATATATATATATATATATATATATATATTTATAAGTAGGAATAAAAACCACATTAAAAACCAAGTGGATAATGATCGTTTATTTTAAGAATACTAAATTTCACTTTACAGTCTTTCATTTATATAAATCCTGAGTTTTCATTTGATTATGTGGGTGACAACAACTAGCATCCAGGCAAGACTAAATTCCTCCTCGACCGGACTCTTTAACATTCGATCGGATAGGCAACAAACTGATGAGGAAATAGCAGCTGCACATACGGAGACTGAAATTTCGAAACAAAATGAGCATTCATTTTAACAATAATTGATTGCGCAGTTAGTGGTAACAATTCTTTAAATCAAGTTTGCGAAAGCTGCAAACAGCTAATGTTCGTGACTGCATAGAAATTGTGCAGCTGACATTTCCAGTCATGTACAATGTATGCGCGACTACTAGAGGTGAGAGCCGCATATCCAACTTTGATTTCCATATTTATTCAATGTGGTTTGATCCTCGATAGTCGGTTTGCCGTCGTACTCTGATAATGATCATGGAAGATCGAAACGCGTCAGTGCGTTGCGACTGACGGTAGTTTTGTTATGTTGTTCGACGAGTGGTTACATAAAATGGGATTGTTGTTTACTTCAAGCTCGTAAACTTGATTTAAAGAATAGTAACCACTACCCGCGCAATCAATTTTTGTTAATTTGTATTGCCTATGTGTGTATATGCGGTGATCTACTACATATACATGCAATTGCGTATTAGGTTTTGTATATCTAGTAAAAACTTAGTTTAAGTACGACCAGGATAAAAACCAAAAAGCGGCATGGACGGAAAGTTTACTCTGATGAGCCCATGCGTTTCGCGCTTAGGGTCGACTTATTCATAGCAGCCGGTAATACATCCTTGAACAAATATATAGTGGGCAAAGAGTGTAATACTGGCTCCTACTGATGAGCCGCCAGTAAACGAGAAATGAGTATACACATGAGATTAAACCTCATGTTCACGCTGTTTTTAGGTTTACCATTCTCGCTATTTTTGAACTAATTTGTTACTAGAAACACAATACCTATTACAAAATTGCAAATTTATTAGATCTCCACAACAAACAGTATCTACCTGTTATATATCTTATTGAATCATTTCATGATTGCCGCGAAATGTGATAACTGATATCGATCAAGGCCAGAATGTATGTATTTGCTTGAGTAACAAGTATTCAAAAGTAGATGTAATTCTCAATTTTGGTGAAGTTTAGCATACATAAAAATCCATTGTTTTGGTGCCATATACATTTTTGGCAACCCTAATGTTGGTATCGGGAACTGATTCTATAGTCACTGTGTTGGTACCCTTTACAGACTCGGTGTATATATTATATATAGTGAGTTAGCTTTGAAGTCGCATTGTCGAAGACTTTTTATGAAAGTCAGCTTCACTTCTGCAACGTTACATATTTGTATAGGAGATTTACCGTCCTATTATCCCACATTCCTCACAAAATATGTAGTCGGTAAAGGGCGTAATACCGGCTCCTGCGTAGTCCAGTAAGCAAGAAACGAATGTGCATGAGATTTTATATTCATATATATATATATATATATATATATATATATATATATATATATATATATATATATATATATATATATATATAATCTAGGTTAATCCCCAAGATTTTAATTTCAAGGTGAGTTCTGGCGAAATAGTTGGCATTTTTCAATTGTGCTGTATAAATGTGCTCTTATAAACAAAGACCTGCTTCGTTTCTGTTCCATTTAATTCCCTATTGCATATCATGTCATTCCTGCTATTGTGCCCGTGAATGCATTTATATGCGTGTGTTCGTGTTGGCCTACAAATCAACTCACTTTTGGCGTCCGGTTGGTTCGAGCAGCGAGCCGAGCGGAACATAACTTGTCAGTGCTTGTGGCTGGCGAACAGCCTGCGACTTCTGCATCTGTTGAAGCAGTACAGCGGCGAGGAGCGCTACGCTCGACCTAACACCGAGGTTCAGAATGCTCACGCGTTAATTCATTTTGATCTGGGCGACTTCTGGCCACTTCTTGAAGAGCAGATACGCTCCGAGTTCAAAGTTAGTGCAATGTCGCAGTAGAAATGATTAATTTAAATCAAGATGGAATCTTTAAAGTTGAAGTTTTACTATAAAAAAATGAAATAAGGCCTAAATTAATTAGTGTAGATGTTCGTGGCCGAGGCTTACCCTGTTTGCCGACATGGCTGTCTTTCTGATTTTTTATATCAGAAATTTGGAGAAGAGTCCTGGTCGGAGGAGCCGATTAGTAATTTATAGGTATGCACGCCTTTACCAAAGGAACACCTTATTCAGTTCTTCGGTTATTTTTTTAAATAGCAAAAAGAGTGCACAAAAACGTTATTATTTCCAATTGTTCATTTAGAAGGCACAAAACTAGGCGTCACCGAGCAAGATGCTACTCAATTTCAGTTTTAGCGATAAAATGACTTCTAGTTCCGGTAGAGATTTAATTTTAATTCAGCCGACTCGACTAGTCTTGACCTAAAGTTTGTGCAACTGAGCTATATACCAATCCTAATCACAAAACGTAGTCAAACTACCGCCAGTCGCACGCACTGAGGTGTTTTGACCTTCCACGGTCGTCATCAGAGTACGACGGCAAACTGACTAGGGAGGATCATATCGCAATGCATATATGAAGAAAGTAAAGTTGGATGTGCGACTCTCACCTCCAGTAGTCTCGCATACATTGTACTCAACTGGAAATGTAGGTTGCACAATCTCCATGTAGTCACGAATGTTAACTTTTTGCAGCTTTCGCCACCTAAATATATATATAGGTAGTACAATTAACCAAGCAATGCTTGCGCGGGTGGTGGTAACAAGTCTTTAAATCAAGTTTGTGAGCTTGAAGTAAACACCAATCCCATTTTATTTGGCCACATGTCGAGCAACGTAGCAAAACTTATGAAAAATTTTGGTTTCAACTAAGAACAATATAAATGTTTTGTAATCTAGAATGCCGCATCCAAATAATATAGTTTATTGACAAAATTAATACGCATATATATATATATATATATATATATATATATATATATATATATATATATATATATATATATATATATTAAAAAGTACAGTGATTGTGTTGATTAAATTTTGTTGTACCTTGCGCGGCGCTGTCATTTAGAAAAATATGATTCCGAATTTTTATTGTGTAGGACGATTGATAACACTGGTATGTCGGTAAAATTGTGATTCCGTTGCGTTTCCAGGTGCACAGATTTTGTTTGCCATTGGCTGATGAGTTCTAACTCGTCCCTTCCCTCTGAAGCCGTCCATCAGATGATTGTCTGAACATGACGTTGAAACAAGATTTTACGAGTTTTTTCAAATTTCCATGACTTCTTTTCCAGTCCCATCTTCAGGGATCGAGCCATACTCACAGCCAAAAGCCAACTTGTGGCAAATATGGTATCCTCATTCAAGACAGATCTATTTATATTCACTTTACTTTCTAAAGTATTTTTCTAGTCTGCGTTAGTGCTTATTCTATAAACGTCACTTTAGATTAGAGTACACATAGGTGTGTATAGATTGTAGTGTGAGTGGGGGGGTGATGTGTGTATTTTCGTGTATACATGTGAGTATAAGAGAATAGGTATTAAAATCGGATATTAGAGCGGACAAAAAAATATTTTAGGAAGTAAAATAAATATAAATATATCTGTCTTGAATGAGGATACCACATTTGCCACAAGTTGTTTTTTTCCTGTGAGTTTGGTGTCATCGTCAGCAGGTGATGGACGGCTTCAGAGTGACGCGGCAAGTGTGAACTCATCAATCAAGGCCAAACAAATCTGTGCACCTGGAAATGCAAAGGAATCCAGATTTTATCGACATACCTATTCTCTTATACTCACATTTATACACAAAAATACTCACATCACCCCCCACTCACACTACAATCTATACACACCTATGTGTATTCTAATCTAAAGTGACGTTTATAGAATAAGCACTAATGCAGACAAGAAAAATACTTTAGAAAGTAAAGTGAATATAAATAGATCTGTCATGAATGAGGATACCACATTTGCCACTAGTTAGTTTTTGCCTGTGAGTATGGCTCGATCCCTGAAGATGGGACTGGAAATGAAGTCATGAAAATTTGAAAAAAATCAGGAAATCTATTTCCAACGTCATTTTCAGACAATCAGCTGATGGACGGCTTCAGAGGGAAGGGACAAGTTAGAACTCATCAGCCAATGACAAACAAAATCTCTGCACTTGGAAATGCAAAGGAATCCACATTTTACCGACATACGAGTGCTATCAATTTTGTTGATTGTCAAAGTGGAGTTTTAGCCGAAAATGTTACCAGAAATGCACATTATTCTGATTTTAGGCAACTCAACCGGTATCTAATTGGGATAAGACTGTAACAGACCAGTCTCTTTATTTAAATCGACATAGTCATTCTAATTTCAATTTCTTATATAAGTTAAGCAGGTAATTATACGCATGGTATCTTGTCTTGTTGTTGCAACTTAGCAACTATTTAAACATGTTCGAGAAGACCTTCTGCCGACAAACATCATCGTAGGCGCCATTTTGGAGTATGAGGCTTTGCCAAGTCTCTGCATTCAAATGGAACCCTGCATTCCAGGTCGTTATGACCAGCAAAGCGCGGGCAGAGACTATTCGGCTTGCAATAGCTACGCTGAAGCACCACTCAGTCAGGAGATGCGCCAACAGGTTGCAAAGGCTAACCACAGTCGATTTTATGAGGCGTTGCGTCTGATACTGGAGAATTTACAAGGTGAGCAATCGGCTATAGTCATGCCGAAGTTAATTTGACGAATTTCCCGTCTTTCGTGTTTGCTCATGATTTGGTTTTGTGCACTAATCGAAAGAATACGTGCATTTTTATTCTAATCTGTGTTTCATTCAATTTCATAAACGAAAGTTTTGTGTTGTTTGTGCGGCAGGGTGGCTCAGTGGTTTGAGCACCAGATGCCGAAGCACACGTGTCCAGACTCGAGCCCTGCCTGCGGAAAATTATAGACAGTGCGTGAAGAGTTCCCAATGAGGACGAATTAAGAATGAAATGCCTTTTCAACATTATCACCGCTAGCGCAACCACTGTTCGCTTAATTATATAAATTACAATTTGGTATTGCACATAGACACTGGGAAACCACAGTTTTTAAACAAAAAGTATTGTAAACAACAAATTGTGCTACAAGTTTGAAGGCAGACATAGGAGAAGCGACGGTTCTCTTGAGTCAGTCTGATTATTATAACAAGATTCGTGATCGACTTGATAATACAGAGCTGTGCACTAAAATAAATAAGGATCCTATTGATAAGTTGCAAGAATAAATCTAATTATTGTTCATTAATGCAATTTCTAATGGAAATTCAAACGCGTCACGGGTATATTTTGTATTAATTGTGCATGAACCAGTTAATCCTTTGAGTATTGTTCCTAATGTTCACTTAATTATATAAACTACAATTTGGTATTGCAAATAGACACTGGGAAACCACAGTTTTTAAACAAAAAGTATTGTAAACAACAAATTGTGCTACAAGTTTGAAGGCAGACATAGGAGAAGCGACGGTTCTCTTGAGTCAGTCTGATTATTATAACAAGATTCGTGATCGACTTGATAATACAGAGCTGTGCACTAAAATAAATAAGGATCCTATTGATAAGTTGCAAGAATAAATCTAATTATTGTTCATTAATGCAATTTCTAATGGAAATTCAAACGCGTCACGGGTATATTTTGTATTAATTGTGCATGAACCAGTTAATCCTTTGAGTATTGTTCCTAATGTTCACTTAATTATATAAACTACAATTTGGTATTGCAAATAGACACTGGGAAACCACAGTTTTTAAACAAAAAGTATTGTAAACAACAAATTGTGCTACAAGTTTGAAGGCAGACATAGGAGAAGCGACGGTTCTCTTGAGTCAGTCTGATTATTATAACAAGATTCGTGATCGACTTGATAATACAGAGCTGTGCACTAAAATAAATAAGGATCCTATTGATAAGTTGCAAGAATAAATCTAATTATTGTTCATTAATGCAATTTCTAATGGAAATTCAAACGCGTCACGGGTATATTTTGTATTAATTGTGCATGAACCAGTTAATCCTTTGAGTATTGTTCCTAATGTTCACATAATTATATAAACTACAATTTGGTATTGCAAATAGACACTGGGAAATCACAGTTTTTAAACAAAAAATATTGTAAACAACGAACTGTGCTATACGTTTGAAGGCAGTCAAAGGAGAAGCGACGGTTCTCTTGAGTCGGCCTGATTATTATAACAAGATGCGTTATCGACTTGATAATACTGATGTTGACACTAAAATAAATAAAGATCCTATTGATAAGTTGCAAGGATAAATCTAATTATTGTTAATTAGTATATTTGCTAATGGAAATTCAAACGCATCTCGGGTATATTTTGCATTAATCGTGCATGAACCAGGTAATCCTTTGAGTATTGTTCCTAATGTCCAGCACTCCCCACTGTACATTATGTAAAAGTTTACATTTAATAGAATAACGAAATAATCTTTCTTCTTAGATAACTTATTGATGATTTCATACCATTTGGTTGAAATTGCCGATAAAAGTGCATAAAATTAAAACGATAGGATGGCAAGTTTATATGTGGTATCAGTGTACACAAATCTACCCGTAGCCAGAGAATTTTTATCTCTTCGGTGTATCCTGGTAGATCAGTCGTTTATATTAGAACGATGTTACGTGTCAATGTGACATATTATGCAGATTATTAACTTATGCGTGGCTTCTGCTTGTTTTATACTTAGGAATGAATTTTTTGAGAAAATTAATGGTGTCTAAAATAAACAAACATTTTCAGTTTCGTAACTAAATATCCTTGAATTATGCAGAAGATGAGATAAAAAATTTCTTAAATTTAGCCAATCAAATGAGCGAACCCCAATTCACGGTTGAAATAAAGAATAATAATGGGGTTAATTTAGTATTTCTGGATGCAAAGTAAATTATAAATGGTACAAAATTAGAAAAATGTGTTTAGCTGAAAGTCACTTACTCGAGTATCCTACTTAAATTTAAGTCAAATCATCCATGTCGGATGAAAGTCGACATTAATGTCAATTCTCCACATTAGACTAGCAGTCATAAGCTATAGGCAGGTGGAACTTGGTAAAAAATATTTACAATATATATAAAACTTTTTATGATGGGTAAACTGAAGGAAGTGAATGCCAATAGCCATCGATATATACTAAAGAAACCAAACAACTGGAACTCAGGCTGTTAGTCAAAATGCCGATCAGGTAATAAGCTATTGACAAATTGAAATGGGCAGAAAAGCACTATATATATATATATATATATATATATATATATATATATATATGCATATATAATCTCTATTTTAGTTCTATTAAATTCAAATTTCTTTATTTTGCTTTTTGTATGCTTAGCTCTACAATTCTAGCTTCATTCTTCCTGTTTTAAAATCTAATGGGCTATTTGTCAATGTTATCATCGCCCACGCAACCGATGTTTGTATAATCTAATAAATGTTAATTTCATTACCATTTACTCATGTAGTGTGGTGTTTACTCAATAATGACAGATTGGGGATTGTTAGTTGGAACTTTGGGTCTTAATGGATGCCACATGAGCTGTAACTTAAAGAAAAAGACTATCCTTTATGCATTATTTATTATATAACTGAAAATTGTGTGCAGTGTGCGCAGAGTGGCTCAGTGGATAGAGCACCAGATTCCGAAGCAGACGTGCCCAGGTTCGGGCCCTGTCCGCGGCGAATTCTGGCCAGTACGTGATGAGTTCCCGAAAATGGCGAAACCCGTCTACTGGATGAATTTCCTTGTCTGCACTATACAATTGTTAGTTTATACTGACATATGTAAGTACTTAATGGGTAAGGTGTTTATATCAAGATCGCAACCTTGATAAAAGTACTATTCATCACCACCCACGCAACCAATGTGTCAGCTTCGTATTTTACTGGCAAATAGCTGTGCGGTTTCATTATACGAAAACTATGTGCCAAATAATGTGATGAAATGTATGCGGGGTAAAATTTTAATCAACAAATATTTGTACCTTTTTGTGTAAATGTATTCTGCATTTCGTTTGACTATGGTTACTAAAGCCAATGCCGTGGACCGTCTTCTGATACGGCAATTCTTTCGTCAAATTCTATATTGGATTTGTGCGCTCTGCCTGAACAGTCTTCTATCCAGAAAGGAGTTGTGCAACTTAGCCAAGGCGGCTCAAATCAGGTAAGTGAATTTTTGCAAAATCTACTTCAATTTCTACGTTGGCTGGCAAGTTTGTTTTATTTCCATTGTGATGAACGCATGCAGGGTAGAAATCGCTGAGCAATCTCCAATAGAGCCTGCATCACCCTAGATAACCGCAGATTTCCACTCATCTTTGTGCTTATTGAACAGCAAGCGCCTTAGCCTGATCTTCAGGATGCTTAGGCAAACATCTGGAAAAAGGACTTGGTAGGGTACCTCCGTGAGATATTTTTTTAAACTTTTGTCCAATGCAAGAGTCACAATGATGATGACCACGATTTGCGCACGCGGGTGGGCGCTTTGCACAATCAGTTTTGTAAAGACACGATTGATTCCCATTTCCAGGTACGCATCGAGTTCGACTTCGTGGTGGCCGGGTGCTGACTCGTCCCCTTCCTCCGAAGGCTTCGACATCGTGCCCACTAACCACTGGAAATGCGGCACGATCTAGTCTTCGTTGACTGGCAACGTTTCGATTCGGAATTGCCTGAATCATCATCAGGCCTCTAATCACACATAAACAGTACAACGCTCACAATAGCAGGTGTAAGCAAATGTGGACCACGTTTACGACAAAAATACCACATCGAGTATCAATCGAATAAGGCTGTTCGACTCACAAGCAGTCCATTAGCGCGTTCAACCAAAAATCCATTAAATCAAACTGAGCAGAAATATTGAAAAGCTAATCTGTTTTGGCAGTTTCAGGTAAAAGCGGTCGACATACGTTATTTTAAATTAACAGCATTAATTGTTGATACGGCTGCGCAATTGTAGACAAATGAACTGCTACACGGCGTATGGCTGGTTAGAAGCGCATTGGCAGACTGGGCTGTTACTAGCCGCTTTCCAAATATAGAAAAATCTATTTTCAAGTTGAAGACTGGTTTATAAAATATATGTGTTGTCTAAAAAAAGATCACGACGTCGAATGGTTGTCTTAAAATATAAATTGCCTTAAAAACAACACCCTCGAATGAATTCGATTTGAGCTCAATGGGTGTTTAGCAACAAGGTCAAAAGCGTGTTGCGAAGCCGTCATACGAAAGGGCTAGTGAAATGATCGGTAGGGATGGACAAGCGTACATGAAAATTATATGACCATCGTTGTTCACGTGAAATGTGCTAGATTTGAAGTTGTCGTGTCCAGCTGCAAACGGTAGAACACCGCTGAGCTGTTACCAGTTGTTGAGTTATACGTGTATTATCTATATAAACTTAAAATGTCGCCTATTGACGCAAGCCTTAAGCCGAAAATTTGGTGGACATGTTAAAATCGATGATCGTAATGCGCAAACAACGACACTTGCAGAAGCATGCAACCACGCGCTACCTGGCCTGATTCACAAATTTAATCTCAGATTATGCACACGGCTCTTTTGTTGGCTCAGGCGTGGAGAAATTAAATTTATAACTAATAGCCCCAGCAGCTCGTGATTACTTGACATTCTTGCTTCGAACTACAAATCACTCAAGGATTTCAGTATGACCTGAATTTTGACGCCCGTATCAATGCGCGTGACTACTGCATTTCTTTTGTGTGTATTTTCGTTAGACTACTGTTTTAGAACCCTCTGTTGATGTTCAAGTGCTTATGTTTTCTGCTATCTGTATTCCTACACAGGTATAACTTGGTCATCCTTGAAAGTTGGATACGAGAGAATGGTCTGACCTCGGAACCAGCGAACAGTTCAGCTATGCATACTAGTTGTAAGTTGACTTTGCATCGCATTATTTAAATTTTACTTTTTGGTTCTTTTATAACTGTGTTTTCCTTCTAAGAAAGTATATTAACACCGAAATCCCATAAATTATAAAATAAATAATTTAATACACTGTACCCTTTCCATGTGCAAAAATAAAAGAGAAATTTTATCAGATACAAGAACCGCTTCTTTCGTATTTTCTTCTCAAGTATCTATAAATGAACATCTCTTTATATAGAGATTGAAAGGCAAAACAAGATAGAAAAATGGAAATATGGAGAAAGTGTGAAATAAGGGAAACAACCAATCAATTGCGTGCGTCACCTCCAGTTCGATCTCAGTGACTGAACATACTTCTTCTGCACGCATAAATCCGGCTGCAATTTCTTTATCCATAAGGCTTCGTATGTGGCTATGGATAAACAAATTGCAGCCGGATTTATGCAAGCAGAAGAAGCATATTCAGGTATTGAGCTTGAACTGGAGGTGATGCACGCAATTGATTGGTTGTTTCCTTATTTCACACTCTCTCCACGTTTACATATTTCTATCTCTTTTTGCCTTTCTTATATATTATATATATATATATATATATAGTGTGTGTGTGTGTGTGTGTGTAGGCAATACAATTGACCAATGAATGCTTAAGCGTGTCGTGGCAACAATTCTGTAAAACAAGTTTGAGAGCTTGAAGTAAGCACCAATCCCATTGTATTTAACCAGTCGTCGACCACAAATTACCTGACAGGAATTACGACTTCACGATGTTTATGCAATCACAAGCATATATTTTTGCGGATTTGGTTACTTTTGTAACAGCTATCCAATAAACAGTTCATAATTGTATGAGTAAAGAAATCGTCGGTTTTGTTATGCTGTTCGACGTGTTTCCCGTTAGATTGCTGCTCATACAAAGTGTTAAGTTTAAAAAATAGAAATGAGTACATAAATAAAAATAAATAAATTAATTATTAATATTTTTTTATTTTCTACTATTATTTACTACTCATACTTATTTACGATATTCAAGGTGAGGATTATTTGGCAGCTGAAAATATCAGTCAGTCCAATAACTACCTGGACGACGGGGATGAAATCGTGGATTATTCAAGTTTTGACTGCCCCTCTGATCAAGAAGAATCAACATCTATGCTCTCAATGTCTGGCTCAATTACATCTAACGGTTTCGACGGCTCCGTATTTGGCGCTAGTTCTAAACTACCTGTGAGTAGTCGACGAGTTAGTCGAGATGTTCACATGTTGTGCATTCTGCTGCCGTTGGTTCAGGCGTGTCGTCTGTTGCAGGCGCGTAAAACGGTGGAGAGCATGACGCCGCAGTCTCTTCTGACGCTGGCCAATGCCTGCGAAAACCTCACTCAGGCGCAAGTGCGTTTAGTGCCGAACAACACTTTAATTTTGTCTTTTATTGCATTAAATTTAGCCAACTGACACGCGACACCGATTTAAAATTTCTAATTCCGACATATTTTGATGTGCAATAGGCATTGCGTAGCTGGCCTAGTGGATCAATGCTTCGTGGAATCATTTACCCTTCGTGTATCCATGTTGTGCAACACATAATTTACTTTCATGTTGAATAGATTTTAAACGATATTGTTTGTGGCGGAGAACTAATATATATATGCAAGTATGTATTAGGTGTTGCGCAACTTGCAAGAAATTAGTTCAAATAGTATCAGAAGGATAAAACTAGGACAGCATGAACGGAGAGTACAATCTCGTGCACATTGGGCTCGTGCTTACTGGCGACTCATCAGTAGGAGCCGGTATTACGCCCTTTAACCACTATATATTTGGTCACGAATGTGGGATAATAGGACGGTACAATCTCCTAGACGAATGCGTACACCTGCTGCAGTGAATCTAACATCATATAAAGTCTTCGACAATGCTAGTTCAAAGCCAACTCACACTATATAATATATATACCGAGTCTGTAAAGGATACTAACACAATGTCTGTTGTGTCAGTACCTGATACAAGCATTATGCTACCGAAAAGGTACATGGTACTAACACTATGGGTGCCGAGACAATACAATAAATAGTCCATTGGTTGTTCAGTTTCCGTTTTTCAATGGTAGCTGTTGCGTGTGGTATCTCATTCAATGATTATTTATTAAAATGTGAATGCATAATAATTAAATACTTATTTCTAAAGAAAATGTGTAATTCAACTTTGAATCGCTTCTATTACTAAAAACGTCTTGCCTGAGGTATTTGGCTGAAATGAATAATTCTACATACGAGGAATCGAAAAATCAACTACAAATTAGACGCTAGATGGTGAGAACGTGTTTGCTTACGAATAAAGGAGTTAAAATGTGTGGTAAATTTGATGTCATTAAACATTAAAAGTCCGACTTGTGATCTGTGGAGTGTTTCTTTTGTCCTTTTTGCCAAACATTTATCATTTGACAGGTAGTTGCCTCCATAAATGTTTACTTCTTCCTGAAAAGTTTAGAATACTCTTTGAAACATTCTGCTGTCTGGTAGCATAGACAGTGGTCCATTTATATATATATATATATATATATATATATATATATATATATATATTTATATATATGTATATATATGTATATGTATATGTATATATATGTATATGTATATATGTATATATATGTATATGTATATATATGTATATATGTATGTATATATATATATGTATATACATATATATATGTATACATGTATATATATATGTATATATATATATATATGTATATGTAGGTATATATATATGTATATATATGTATATGTTTATATATATGTATATATATGTATATGTATATGTATATATATGTATATATATATATTTATATGTATATGTATATATATATATGTATATATATATATATATATATATGTATGTATATGTATATATATGTATACATATATATATATATGATATATATGTATTTATATATATATATATATATGTATATATATGTATATATGTATATATATATGTATATATGTATATATATATGTATATATGTATATATATATGTATATATGTATATATATGTATATATATATATATGTATATATATATATATATATATATATATATATATATGCATATATATGTATATATGTTATTTGGAGATACTGGAAACAATCGCGAGTAATAAAGGTTTCTTTTATCTGATGAATGTATTTTTTCACTGTCTACTTCTTTATTTTAGATTGAGCGGTTTTGAAACGCGAGTCTGGTGGATTTTTTTGCTTTTGCTTAACAGTCTACCTAACGCAAGCATCATAGCAATGGCTACTAAATTTGTTTATTGATTTTGTGTGCAAACTTTTTTTAATGAACATTTCTAGATCAACAAGCTGATGCATCAGTACACACCTCTGCCTGGACATGACAGCGATGAGCCGGTTAGCTACGTGTTTCTCCGCGAAATGGAGTTGGTTGTTACACGCCTTCGACGCGAGGCTGCCGCCAGCTCACAACAACGAAGACGCGATCTGTTCTCGATTACTCCTCAACACGCATGTACCGCCTACATGTCGCAAGCAGACGGAGGTAATGAGGCTTGCGAAATGCGTCAAATAAGTGGTATTGCCAACTCTGGTCTAGGAACTACGATTAATTCTCCTTACCTGCCATTGGACGAGACCGCACCTGGTAGCCATTCGAGCAATAAATCTTCTCATTTCGAGGCTGTGTCGCAAAACGATAAAAATTCTCATTTGGTGCACTGCGCAGGAGTTCGTCTACCTGAACAGACATTGCTCCTGGACGTGCTACATATTCTAGAGCCTATCTGGGTAGCCTACCGACCTAGTCGAGTGTCATTGAATACAGTGGCCATCTCTCCAGAACTCCATCTGTCCACTCTTCTTCAACCGATTGGTCAGCCGGTAGACTAGTAATGCAATCCGCCATCGTTTGCCATCTTGTGACGTCAACTTCTCGTTGAAACGATAATTACTAGGTGTTTGGTTAGGAGTGCAAGAGCATTATGCTTATCATAGTAGTGGATGGATAAAAGCAATACGTGATATAACGATAATAAAATGTCCACGAGATAAACAAGCTTACATATTTTTAGACAACTGAATCGCCGAACGTTCTGCACTTTGATACATAATGCCTTGTACAGATTATTTTTTATCAGAAAACAATTATCAATTTGAGTATGGGCTGAAAATTCATCAACATCATCGCCAATGACATCCTCATTATCATTTTCAACATCATCACCCTCATCGCCGGCATCGTTATTATTATCGTCATCATTATTACTATGATTATCACCATTATTACTGTTATCATCATTTTCATCATTGACATCCTCAACATCATCGCCTTCATCATTAATATCGTCATCATCATCATTGACATCTTCGTCAAAATCATCGTCTTCATCATTGATATCGTCATTATCATTAGCGTCGTTGTCATCATTGACGTCCTCATCATCATCGTCAACATCATCACCATTATCATTGATATAGTCATCATCATCGCCTTCATCATTAATATCGTCATCATCATCATTGACATCTTCGTCAACATCATCCCCTTCATCAATGATATCATCATCATTATCATTATTATCATCATCAATATTATTATTGCTATTATCATTATTATTATCATCATTGTTAAAGTCATTATCTTAATCGTCATCATTAATTTTGACATATTTATCATCATTGTCAACATCATCGACCTAATCATTGATATCGTCATCATTGTCATCATTATCATCTTCGTCATCATTGTCGTCATCTGCAGCATAGAAAGCATCGTATCAGCTAAGTCCACTGATGCCGCACCGCCACACAGCGCGATTCATATTTATTTTGTTTTGTAGACCAGCACTGAATGGTCCATGTCTTATTAGAGAACTGCCAATTAATTTCATTATTCCGCGCCGTGTTTCATATTTTCATTACAATTACTATGCGTACTTGTCATGTTTTCGTTCCCGCTTAGTATTAATATCCCCTACTTTGCAATTGCAATTTTCCGTGGTTCCCTATAATTGATTGTTAATCGCAGAAAACGGCACTGCCGTCCCAATAGAGCACACACATGAATACACATTTAGAAAAAAAACTATCACTAGCATACACATTCACTTACGGTGCATTTTCGCGGCGGTTGTTTAACTTCTGTAGTGTAATATTGACAAAATATTAGCGCCTATTCCTCTACGCACATTTGAAAGTTGTTATTTTGTGATAGGCAACCAAGAAACGTTAAATCTGTCGAATCTCCGCGCTTTGCACTCGCGCGTGGTCGCTTTGCACTGTCACAGTTTCGCGAAGATCCGATTGCCTCCCATTTCCAAGTACGCGTCTAGTTTGTCTTCTTGTTGGGTGGTTGCGGATTCGTTCCTTCCCTCCGAAGGCATCAACATCGTTCATTCTAACCACTGGGAATGTGGTACGGTCTAATCTTCGTTGACTTCGTCGAAGAAATCGATGCGTATTTAAAAAGGGGGATCAATTGGATCTTTGCGAACCTGATGGGGCAGAGCGACAACCCGTGAACGCAAATCGCGGAGATTCCAACATTTGACGCTCGCACTGCGCAACCTTTCAGGAAGTATCTGTTAACTGCGTGGGCAGCTCAATGCCATGAGAAATAATTCAAATAAAATGTGATCACTTTATTAGACAATTTTGCTTCAATATGATGTATTCCGAATGTGCCTAATGTTATAGAATTGGCGCTTATCCTTCAACGATGCTCTTGCATCGAAGGCGCTAAACAGGCCGCAGGCGAACTGACTGCGCGGGACAGAATGCAGTTTAATCTGACGGAAGTGGTGCAATACATGGCGGGCAGCGCAAAACGATGCTGCGCCCTGAAGATATTTGTGACCAACTGTGCGGAAAAATTATTTTGTTCTCTAGTCATAATGCAGTTTATAAATATATATATATATATATATATATATATATATATATGTGTGTGTGTGTGTGTGTATGTATATAGCTTTTGCAAAGTAAACATAGCTTAGGATATTGCTACCAATTAATAAATTAAACCGGTTTTGGGCGTAGTACGCTTTCATTAGTATTTGCCATAACTGTATGACCGGGATTCGAGCCTGGAGAATTTACCGGAACCTCACATTTTATCCACTGAAACCAACGAAACGGCGCATTGCTTACAAGGTTCAGTTTTAGGCAACCTTTGTTCACATATAAGTATACCATTAGATCCTGTCCTCATAATCCTTCTTAATAGATAAATATAAATATTTTTTCATAACATAAACGAAACATGTCTTTTTTATCTAAACAGTCTGTCTACGAGACCATGTTTTCGTTCCGATTTGACCACTGCTCAGCGCTCGTGATGTTGTCTGTCACGAGGTGAGTAAAAAATCGCTAGGCCCCATCATCATGAGGGCTTAGGGCGTAGGACCGGCTCCCACTGTCGAGTCGCCGGTAAGCAAGAAACGAATGTGACCACGAGATTATACCTTCCGTTCACGCTGACTAGGCTTATCCTTCTGGTCATAGTTGAACTAATTTGTTACTAGGTGCGCAACACCTAATGCAGAATTGCACTTATCTGCGAGTCGCCGGTAAGCAAGAAACGAATGTGATCACGAGATTATACCTTCCGTTCACGCTGACTAGGCTTATCCTGCACAGAAGAAACTTATTTGTTACTAGGTGCGCAACACCTAATGCAGAATTGCACTTATCTGCGAGTCGCCGGTAAGCAAGAAACGAATGTGATCACGAGATGATACCTTCCGTTCACGCTGACTAGGCTTATCCTTCTGGTCATAGTTGAACTAATTTGTTACTAGGTGCGCAACACCTAATGCAGAATTGCACTTATCTGCGAGTCGCCGGTAAGCAAGAAACGAATGTGATCACGAGATTATACCTTCCGTTCACGCTGACTAGGCTTATCCTTCTGGTCATAGTTGAACTAATTTGTTACTAGGTGCGCAACACCTAATGCAGAATTGCACTTATCTGCGTGAGCCAGAACGATGTCCCAAGCATACCAAATAATTCATCAGGTAGTGCGACCATAATACCACGCTGAGCGCCAAACTGTTTATTCACAAGTTAAAAAAAGATGCGAAAATGAAATCATCAATTAATAAGTGTGACGTAACTTGCGCAAAACACGTGATCAGCAATACAATATTTGCACATCCTACGATCTTACCAGGGCGACTAAATTAATCAAACGACGCATGTGACACGAAAGACAACATACGCGGGAAAATACATGCGCAAGCACAAAGGCTAACAATGCGAAAGCCTTGTCAAAACTAAGTTCATTAATACAACCAGTTCTCAAACATCACTTTGAAGTAAATAAGAATGTCTCCTACACACACACACACATGCATGCCAACACATACCTACACGCAGTCAAGAATCAGCAGGAAATTAACCACCAACAAGAAATAGAAGGAAAACGGAAAATCAGACCGGCTCTTGTTCACTTAATCAAAAAAAGCCCCAGAACGCGCAAAACTGAATAAATGCAATTTCTAGTGCAGTATTCACAAAATGAGTCATCCATAATCCTAATAAATATATACACATATGTGCTTATTGATCACTTTTTCGAGTTGTATGACGCCTGCTTCATATAGACAGATCAGAGATGGCTAGCCGCGTCTTAGGTCCACAATCAGCACCGATCAGCGTCCACCTAACGGAAATAATAATAAATTTATTTGGCAACAAAGGCGAACAGGCTCATCAATTGAAATGATGAGGTAAAAATCAAGAGTAGTATATATAAAGTTGAATGGAATTGTGACTAGCAAAGTATATAACCATAGGGGAGGAGGGGGGTGAGAAAGAGAAGTCCTTTCATCAACTTCGTGATAGATCGTTCTGATGGAATGGAGATTCCATTGGACTAGGAAGGATCGACTAGAGAGAAGAGAGTCTGCTTAATCTGATAGATAATGTAAATGTGTAAGCCAAGAAGCGTTCTTATATCGTTCAATTTACAATAATTATTTGAAATCTAAATCCAGGAAGTAAAACTACATGAGTTGTTATTTAAAGAATAATGGTATCAATAATTTGTACGAGCCAACCAAACGCCGTACGCCAATTTTAAACCAGGCGCAATGTATTGCCAGTCACACGCACTGACACGATTCTAACTTCCGCATTTAGCGTCAGAGCACGAAAGATGGTCTCCGCCGATGGTGTCTCGGCACAACTAACTATTCGTACACCAGACAGTCGAGACCGGACTAACTCAGTCTCCGAACATTGTACACTACCAGTAAACTTAAATGACACACTATGTCTAAAATTTTAAATTATTTGTTGTAGTTGAATCACTTGAAAAATCGATATTGTGCTGTTTTACCTAGATAAACGTTTACGAACATATTTTTTACCCATTTGACGGACTAAATTTGTTTCCCACAAACGCAACTTACGTGAATTAGAATTTCGCGGACGAGTTGCATTTTGTCATTGATTTTACCGATTCTATTTTAGACAATTTCTAAAATCTAACCTGCATTGTTTCAATGAAACTTCTGTGATATACTTTATTTTAACCCATCAAATGTGTGATTTTCACTTTAAAGGTGTGCAATGGTGGCTCTTAACCGGATGCACAGTTTTAACCGGATGCAAAACGAAAACTTCAGAGCTTTGTGATAGAGTAGTTTATTTTTAATGTTATTTTTTTCTGAAAAACTACTGCTGCAACAAAATGAACGGTTTACAGGCCTAAAACGTCTAACGTCCATTTATTTTATCGCCAGTTATTTGATGTAGCGTTCTTCTGTGTCTTGCAGAGAGCAAACGATGGGTCAATACACCACTTGTTAAAAAATAAGTGACTGAATCTGACTGATACTTGATAATTTTATGTATCACACATTTCCTGAAGCACAGTTGGACAAAGGCCAATTTTCTTTTCCAGCATTTATGTCAACTAAGTTAAGATGTCTTTAAAAAGTGAATCCCGAATCTATTTAGCCCAAACAAAGCTGGAAAAGGAAAATAGATTACCGTTATTGCCCAGCAGACTGATTTTCACGTGTTCTCCTAAAGAAATTCTTAAATTAAACGCGAACTGCCGAAGCTGCTAGTCGTGCAGTTGTCTATTAACAGCCGACTAGACACATTAAAGATTTCACAATATTGTTGGCTGATATTACACCGAGTGGAAGCTCCCGAGAGACCAACCAGGTATGCCTTAAAAGACATTTTGGGTGAATTTAACATGAATGAACGAAACATGTGTGTGTGTTTATGTTATTACATAAGAAATCTGGTAGAAAATGGTCTACAGTTATATACTGTAAGCGATTATATGCATGTATGTTATTACAAATTTTTATATGCTTATACATATATATATATATATACTTTTATTTGTGCAATAGCGATAACACTAAGGTAAACATTGGCGGAACTCTGGATAGCAAAAATTTTGGTAAATGTTGAATCTCCGCGATTTGCGTGCTCGGAGATTCAACATTTAAAGCTCGCACTGCGCAAACACTTATGAAGTTATTACGGTAAATATAGACAGGGCTTTCTGAAAGCGAATGCTCAGATTGCGTTACAAGTTGGTTTACTCGGCTTTCTTTTTTCAATAGTTAGTGTGTGATCAGTTGCCTATGGAGAGATACAAGAAAATAGGCATCGAAATGTCGGAATTACTAGAATCAAGATTGCCATCATGATATAACCACCTGGCCGCGCAACCAATAATGATTTAATTATAGAAATGTAGAAACTTCAAATATACGCCGCTGGTTAAGAAATGCCTTTCGTGACATTTTAAATTTTATTTATTTTTCAATCAGTATATGCACGCACAAGAGAATTAACATTTTTTGTGTCAAAGTTTGCGCTATCCACTTAGGTGCGACTAGTTTCATAGTGGCGTTGATTGGCGAGTTCAAATTTTGCTCCAAACAACGGTAATGAAGTAATGCC
>JAQBSW010006712.1:0-46431 GCA_029291075.1 Eudiplozoon nipponicum | reverse complement strand
ACATTGCTCAGTATAAACTAAGACTTGTGAAATTTAGGAAAGGCAAATCATCCAATAGACAGGTTTCGTCCTTGTTGGGATCTTTTCATGCACTGTCCAGAATTTGCCGCGGATAGCCTGCAACAAGGGAACGTCTGACTAGGAATATTTGCTTTAATTACTGAGCCAACCAGCTACATTCCACACATAACTTTTATTTATATCCTAACTAATGTTTCTTGGTTAGCTTTTTCTTTAAGTATAGAATATATTTTATACCTTTAGACCTACAGTTTAAATTAACCACCGCAGTCTTTCATTATACAAATGAGACACTAGCTGGGATGTGATATTGACGTGAAAATTTGTATATTTAAATGAACATTGATAGAACACACCATAATATAATTTAATTATATCGAGTTTGCGATCTATGTTTAAACACCTGCCCCATGTATATATTGGCATTTGCGCATTGTTTCAAAAATATTAATGTAAGTTCGAGGCTATTTTTTAGGAATTTACAAATTTTTGGCCAGATTCAATGTGCGAAGATATACTAAATTAAACATTATATTATGTCTAACGAAAATTCTGCACAATTATTTGAGTCAATTGTTAAAATGGAAAGCCCTGGCAACAGATGTTTATAGGTCCAGAAATGAAAGCAATTTCCTTAAACATCGCCTTTAATTTAGCCACTGTTTCCAGCACAACCTAAAGGAATTTTGAAATTGCATTAACGCGCACAACTAATATGGATAATCAACGAGTGCTTTTGAATGCAACCCATTTTACTTTACCAGAAATGAAATAGAAACAGCCTTTAAAGTCGACCATAAATAATATTTATCAACATAAATGCGAATATTGTGGATCAACTTTTAAAGGGATGATCGGTCAGACAGTTAGTTTACTAAACGAACATTGATTATGTGGGCGATATTAACATTTACTACAATCAACGTTGCGAACTAGATATACCAACCCGACCCATTAAATACTTACATTTTGTCAGTATAAACTAAGAATTGTATAATGTAGTAAAGGCAATTCATCCAGTAGACCAGTTTCGTCCCTATTGGAAACTCATTATGTGCTGGCCAGAATTTGCCGCGGACAAGGCTCGAACTTGGGCATGTCTGCTTTGAAATCTGGGGCTCTATCCATTGAGCTACGCTGTAGCATACTACATACAAATTCCCGACATATACTAACTAATGTGACTCCATTAGATTTTTTTCCTGTTTTAAATGAACGCGATAGGTCATTACTTTAGACCAAATGCACCTTCTAACAAAACCCAATCTGTCATTACTGAACAGACACCACATTACATGGGGAAATGGTATTGAAATGAACATTTATATAATTAAATGAGCACTGATTGCGTGGGCGGGGATAACATATACTAAACATCTGACCCATTAAGTACTTACACATTGTAGTAATAAACAAAGTATTGTATAGCGCAGAAACCTCAATTCATCCAGTAGACAAGCTTCGTCCTTATTGGAATCTCATCACGTTCGGACCAGAATTTGCCGCGGACAGGGCTCAAACCTGGGCACATTTCCTTCGGAATCTGGTGCTCTAACGACTGAGCCACCCTGCCGCATACTACACATAACTTTCAGTCAAAAACTAACACATGTAACTCTGTAATATTTTGCTCCCCTTTTAGGTGGAGATCATACGGCATTTATTTAGACACAAAGTTCCAACTAACCATCTCCAATCTGTCATAACTGAGCAGGCACCACAATAGATGGGGAAGTGGTATTGTAATGAACATATATATCGTTATAAGAATATTGGTGACGCGAGCGCTGCTAACATTTACTATAATCAAGCTTGATAAAAACACCTGATATTAATCACTTACACATTATCAGTATAAACTAAGAATTGTATAGTTGAGGAAAGGTAATTCTTCCAGTAAATAAGTTACGTCCTTATTGGAAACTCACCATTTACTCCTCAGAATTTGCCGCGCACAAGGCTCGAACCTGGCCACGTCTGCTTCCGCATCTGGTGCTCTAACCACTGAACCACCCTGTCGCATAACAAACAACTTTCAATGATCTACTAATTAAGTTAAGTCGGCTAGTTTTCTTCCTTTTTTAGGTGAAGCACAGACTGCATTCATTTAGACACAAAGTTCCAACTAACCATCCCCAATCTTTCATTACTGAACAGACACCACAGTAGATGGGGAAATGGTACTGTAATGAACATTTATATCATTAAACGACATTGGTTTTTCGTGCTATGCTAAAATTTACAATCATCAAGTTTGTGGACTTGATAAAAAACCTGACCCATTCAGTACTTATATTTTGTCTGTATAAACTAAGAAATTTTATTGTGTAGAACGGGAAATTTATCCAGCAGACCGGTTTCGGTTAGAGCACCAGATTCTGAAGCAGACGTACCCGGGTTCGAGCCCTGTCAGCGGCAAATTCTGGCCAGTACGTGATGAGTTCCCAATAAGGTGAAATCGGTCTACTGGATGAATTGCCTTTTCTACACTATACAATTCTTAGTTTATACTGACAAATGTATGTAATTAATGGGTCAGGTGTTTATATCAAGATCGCAACTTTGATTAAAAGTAATTGTTATCACCGCCCGCGCAACCAATGTTCGTTTAATTATATAAATGTTCATTTCAATACCACTTCCTCATGTAGTGTGGTGTCTGTTCAGTAATGACAGATTGGGATGGTTAGTTGGAACTTTGGACTAATTGGATGCCATATGAGCTCCACCTAAAGGAAAAATAGACTACCCGAATTACATAAGTGCGTATTTTTCTAAAAATTGCGTGAAGTGTGCGGCAGGATGGCTCAGTGGTTAGAGCACCAGATTCCGAAGCAGACGTGCCCAGGTTCGAGTCCTGTCCGCGGCAAATTCTGGCCAGTACATGATGAGTTCCCAATGAGGACAAAACCGGTCTACTGGATGAATTGCCTTTTCTACACTATACAATTCTTAGTTAATACTGACAAAATTTACGTACTTAATGGGTGAAGTTAATTGCCTGAATGAATGAACACTGCAACTTAAAAGCGTTTGCAAATAATATAATGAATACGCGTCTGCAATCGCAGAAAAATACCAATGAAACCTCCCACAAATGTTAACCAGACGTGACATTTAAGATACTAGCTAAATGCATGAAAGAAATAGGTTAAATAAATACAAAATTCTGTTGATGAACGCACCGCTGCCTGATACGTGTAAGCAGAAATAGCATGTTTCGGAATTAAAAATGATCTGGAGATGATGTACGATATGGAATATTTATTGCCATATGTCGAAATTCTCCACTTAATATTTCCGTTTGTTTTGCTTTTCGGTATATATATATATATATATATATATATATATATATATATATATATATATATATATATATATATATATATATATATATATATATATATATATATATATATATATATATATTTAAAGAAATGTGCAAGATTCGGTTATTTAAAATGTCTATAAAATATTTAATAATGATATTTCTATTTCAGGAAAACACAAAGAGCGGCACAATGCTTTCATTTAAAATCCATTTGTCATTTATTTTTAACTTTTCTTGCCACATATTCGTAAGGGTATTCTTTCAACTCAGTTAAATTATGCTAGATTAAGAACTCACGATCACTTAGTCAAATGAACATAGGTTGACAATTAAATATCAGTTTTGTTCATTTGTTCTTCGATTTTCACGTCAATATATTTGGTCTAATAACCTTTCGCCGCTGTTGTTGTCTGTTTCCCGAGAATAACTAATTGCCGCCACAACACTGAAAACGCATCGCCTATTATTTTAACCACATTTATTAGTTGAGACACATCTGTAACGACAAAAAGGAATTGCACAAATTAAATTCAATTCGATTTACGCTGCACCAATGAGAAAAAAGCGAAACTTGCCGTTAACCAATAGTGTGCAAGTAGCCATATTTGGCAATTGCATGGTCATTTAAGCACGGTGAATTTACCATGCAATTCAGTTGTCGCGTTTGCCTTCTTCTGTGCATATCTCCGACTTACTGTCTTCCACCTTTCACATACACTGATTTTTGGCCTTGCGTTACCAACATTGGCAATATCAACCACGCCCATCTTGTTGCTGTACACCTAGAGAGACGATCCAATTACGGCAGAACTGCAACGAAGTTACTCAGCGAGATTCCAACGCCACAACAGAAGGAACCACATCCCAAGTCAACCCGAGCTGGTCACAAGAGTCTATGAGTACTTCTGGACACCAATACACATACGGACCTTCTCGGCATTTGTCAGAGAACGCAAGACCGGCCCAACAGTACTATCTTCGTATTTATAGCACTATAACCGACTTTGTAACGTCTTACAGAATTTACTTGAAGCTGGGGCGTTTACACATCGCTTTATGCCTTTAGTCATTTAACATGTCAAGATATAATCCAAAATTGCGCGTCAATTTGATTCAGTAATGTTCAATTGAAATACATAATACTCGTCGACTTAATCGTGAACTCCTGGCTAAGATTGCATGCTTTGCTGGTACTTCCATAATTTTTTCTACTATTAAATTTATTAATTAATTATTCTTCAATTTGTAAAAATAAATTTTTCAACAATTTACAAAGTATATTTTAAATAAAATTTGCGAGATTGAAATAAACAATATTTACACTTTATTAAACTAGCCGTCTAACATCAAAGCAACACTTCCTCCAGTCACACATACTAGCACTATGATTATCATCAGTGAACGACTAGCGAGGATCAAACAGCAATTCATATATATGAAAATGAAAATTAGATATGTGACTCTCACTTCTATTAGTCTCGCATATTTGTACACGATTGTAAATGTCAGCTGAACAATTTCTATGCAGTCAGGAACAATAACCTTTAGGTAGCTTTTGTAGATAATAGAAATTAAACAATCATTGATTCTGACGGTGGTGGTAGGAATTCTTTAAAGTACAATTACAGGGTTTGCGAGACCACTTGAGGTGAGAGCCAAATATCTAAATTTACCTTCCGCATTTTAATATTGCACAATAAAAGTGTTACGGTGTGATTGCGTTAGGGTGGATGAAAGATATAACTGCATTATGAAGATGGACTTACTGACCGTGCCATTAACACGTCAAAATTTCAGCCTTCGTGGTTTAAAAAAACTCAGGCGTATCCAGAAAATCCTGAACAGTGCCCTGTGGCCATCTACAACATCCCAGATGTCCAAAAACTATACACGATTTGAGTAAATATAGTAAAAATGGCTCTATTCAGCAAGTCACATGATTAATTTACCTGATTGTGGCTTCCCAACGCAGCTTTTTGTTCCAGTAGTTTTCTTTTATTAACAAAATATTTCGGCTACTTTTATCGGCAGGCTTTTTCATTTGGTCCATCCTCACGTGCTTTACAGATCAAACTAATGAAGCAAGCGCGTTATTTCCTCTGGCCATATTATTTATACTTCAGACTGATCTTTCATTAAATGTTCGTGTGTGTGTGTGTGTGTGTGTGCATTTCCATGACTGTTGTTCATCTAACAAAGTGAAACGAGTGGCTGAATAAGAATTTACCATTTGCATGCGTTGTTTATATATATACTACATGTAAAATGACGTTACTGAAATTGCTCCTACATTTTCTTGTGGGGGAGACTAATTCAGAAACACTCATCATAAACACATTCCATTATGAATGATAAAATTAGAATGGCGAATGATCAATGCACGTGTTAAATTTCAATTCAAACCACTCAGGTTGTACTCAAGATAGACTTGTTAAACAACCTTGTTGTACAAACTATATGTATTGTAATTATTTGACTGTAAATAAATTTGAACAACCTACACCAAAAAACAAAGTCAGGTAGTTTTCAAATATTTTTTGCAGTTTTTTTATTGGGCAATTTGATTATGTGTCTTACAGTATCAAGTCAAATGCTCCTCAAGCCTACCCCGAAGGGATTGTACGGTACACTGATCTAGAAGCAAAAATCTCACTTATTCGAGCTGTAAATTAAAACGTAGTTTGTACTAGCATTTATTTAATTAAAAAAAACATTAAATATCCTATGCTCTACAGGACAAAATGTGTTAATCTCTTTAGTTTCTAGACATTATACGACCTACCAGGTAATTTTTACATTTAATTGTGCAGGCACTCGCACAGACGATCAGTGCTTTTAAAGCATTACTAGTAAGTTTCTTATAATTTCTGTAGCATGCATCTAATTGTTAAAATATTTCCTTTCATTACTGTTCAATAGCAACAGATTAATTTATCGGAGAACTTCGAAATTTTCAAAAAGTTTAGTAATAACCATCTTCATCATCAATTTTCAACTTACATTATAACAAATGAGCTGAAATCTCAATTAAGTTAAAGGCATAATTTAAAATTATTTAATTTGCCTATCTTATTAAGTTCAATTCAAATAGCACCATTAATATTTTTTTGCGCAAGATTTCAATAATGTAACAGTAAACAGGATGTAGAAATTTAAAAGTCTCTGCGTAGCAAAATTTTTATTTGTTGTAACTTAATCTGAAAAATTATGCAATATAAAGAAAATGTTCGTACACTTAAGTAACTAAATGTTTATTTTCAACGCGCATTCGGGTTTTACATTCTCTGACGCTACAATTGTACAAAACTAGTGAAATTGAAAGGCAAATGTGTCGCTACAGTTTGTGCGATAAAATTGTGTAGAAAAAATACAACACTTGATAGTTGTAACATTTTTGTGAAGATAACTTGCCGATAAGATTTTTCTCGGATGGAAATTGTTATAGCAAAATGCAATTAATTTGCATTGACTATTTAATTCATATTCCCAGAAAATATTATTGCGCAACATTTCCAAATCCTGTCGATACTGTTTGGGGCGGAGAACTAGTATATATTTAATTGTGTAATAGGTTTTGCGCACCTAGTAACAAATTGGTTCCAATATGGCCAGAAGGATAAACCAAAGACAGCATTCCTCATACAAACATATAGTGGGTAAAGGGTGCCATAATTGTTCCTACTCATGTATCGCCAGTAAACGCAAGATTACAATTTCCGTTCAAGATTTGTTTGGTTTATCCTTCTGGTCAGATTTGAATTAATTTTTTACCAGTTGCGCAACACGTAATACACAATTTGCGAATCTTGTAAATGCGATTATTCTGTTCGATTGCAAGATACATCAGAAAATATTGGCACAGGTATTCACTGACTCTTAACCACAATTGACCTAAATTTAAACGCTTCGTTTGTGAAAGGCATTTATGCTCATGACTTAAGTATTGTCCGACGCATCGACTGTCATTGCGCATCAAATTCCTTGGTAGTGCTTACTGCATGAGATATTAAATCTCACTATTTTTTAAACATATAGCACAAAGTTTTAAATTGTTTTAATGAGAATTCCAGAGCTATTGCAATTCTTCTTTTTTTATTTTTAAATATTTCTCACAAGGCTGACCAGTTAAAGAGAGTAGACTACTAGTCATATTATTCTGATAAAATTGCAACTAACAATCACTAACTATGCAATGTCGTACTTGCATCCTTTTACATGTACATGCGAAAATTAAATAAGAAATAAACCTTCCATAGGCGAAGAGGAACTGCAGTTACTCAACAACAGTTAGATTGTTCCACTAAACAAAGGTATTACAGAAACCAATTGAACTTGTGATAACTGTTGTGAAATATTGCATACTACAGACGGATGCCTTACTTTCACAATGGTAAAACGAAACGATTACCTACAGCAACTCTGAATAATTCAATTTAAACTATTCTTTGTAAATATCGGAAAGACAAATTAATCTGTCGCATGTCCAGTCATGAAGAGACAGTAAACATGTTAGGCGATTATAAACGTCTTATCTTTTCTAATAAATATTATTAAAATTAGTAGAAATAATTATGAATGTTTTAATGGCATTTTTATTCATCTCAATATTTTAATCAATTAATGCACACCGAAATAAGTATCAATCATTTTATGCGAACATAACTTATTGACAACAAATTCCTTCTTAATTATAAAGCTAAAATCCTATAACAGATACGAAGTTATTAATACATTTGAACCAATAAGTGAATAAATGCAGTGGCCAAATTCGAGGTCGGGAACACTCCGATGGCCCTATTTAGGACTGAAGTGAATTCAAGAGAAATTCCACGCAGAAGTGTAACAATTAAGTTTAAGCTAAATCACAACAATGGAAGTAGCATTCATGCCATCGAGGTGAATAAGATTTGTTTCTTAAAATGTAGGCGATTAAGAATTGAATAACGGTCTAAATTATTTATTATACATTAAGTTTTGTATATGGTCAATTAGCCTCCAGTTATAGTTTAGAAGATTTGGTTTAAATATTACCAACAGAAATAAATAATTAAACTACGGAGTTACGGGTAATTAAAGCAAGGCTGGATGAAGCATTAATTTGAATTCTGAGTAAATCCGTATGAACGACCCAACTAACACGGGTGAGCATAAAAATAGCGAACAAGCCCATGAAGCATTACATGAATACCTGCTAACTTTTATTCCCTAATTAACAATTTATTTCCGGCTTTCATTAGAATTTTAACCTATGCTATCACACGAGCGTGTTTAAAAGTCACGGTTGGGGTTCTAACAATTTGAAGTCTCTTTGCGTACCAACTGTCAGTCGCCTTATATTATGGCTAGAAACGAACGAAGGCTATGAACCATCAAGTTTAATTGGTGCTCATTCAAAAAGAGGCTAGTAAAAGCAATTCGGACAACGAAAATGGTAAAGGAGACCAGCGTTCTTCAACTTTCCTCATCTTTAATTAAACGTTCTATTGTTTATATTACAAAAAAAAGATTTTTTCACTCAAACCTAAAATCTGGCAATAAAACGCGGTAACTAAACCTAACCGGTATAAATGCCGACTCTACGAAATCTGGTTCTAAATCTTAAGTGAGACAATTCATTTGCTGTTCTTGAACTAACGCCTGGCTTTTTATGAAATGGCCTTCGGCTCTGGGACCGGTGAGACGTAAAGTTACAAGTATCTAAAGGTCACGTACTAGTCATTCGTTTAACAGTTAGTCTAAAAAACCCACCAGTTTTCTAAAGGACGATAGACTCCTTTATATCCGAATTACCCAATACTATAGCGGACGTTGACAGTAAAAATATATGGTAAACCACGTAAAAAATTGCTTACTTGTTTTCAGAACATAATTCCGACTATGTTTTAGTCCTTAAATGTGCAAATCTGTCGGCATGTGCAGTTACAGGACAACTCTGTTTCCGCAAATGAATGGACGTAGTAAAAACATAACGTCCCCAAAAATTAGCAACTGGGCGTATAGTTCGCACCAAAAAAGTTCAACATTTTTGACATCGGTGGACACACAAATTTGGAGTAAATACACATACTACAATGGCAAGCAATAACATGGCATATAGGCATCTCTATTGATCAGAGAACTCCAGTGCATTGGTCATTACTAGATATTAGACAGAAACGTGTACATCAAGCTACTGACGAACTCGAAGAGTACGGTGTAACGGTTCGCCATTGAGCCGGCATGTAGAATGCAGCAAAAGAAATGTTTAACAGAATTTCTGCAGTCTTGGTATCGCCGGTTCTCTAGGACCCGAATGAACAAAACTATTCTTAGCTACTGTCAACTATGCAATACATGTCAGTGTTTTAAGCCATAATAAAGAGACAAGTCACCATAGTTGGTTCCAATGTCACTGCACTAAATCATTATCTCTATATCGATATGGTAGGCTCACAGTCTGTAGCGTATGTGTTCTCCAAGTTCGATCATATTATTTGATGAGCCTAGATTGTAACACTGAAGATTATTACGTCAGGAAAGATTACAAGGTGCCTAGGATGACGCTATCTCAGTCGATTTGGTGCACTACCAGTTATTGCTACCGTCGATGGTGCACATTTCGCGTAAACGGAATTCAATCAATGATGCACGAACCCACAAAATAAGCATTGTCACTCTATGAGAAACATGGCTGGCGTGTGAGCAAAGGTAACGATGATATATGGATTGCGATTTTGTTGCCACGACACCGTTGGATCCTGTCATAACAAATTATATTTAGTCAAGCGAGCCATGTGATTGACATGATCAACAGCGACAAGTATTACTACAGTAATCACGATCTACGGAATGCAGAACACAGCACCGTCTTTGTCAACGTTCTCGACGGGCCTTGCGTTGTATCATTTGATCGCTTAAGCGGTGTGCGGAGGTCTTATCCTGAGAAGAGTAAATATGTTGCAGCGGCCAACTTTGAGGTGAAGTATGTTCTAATGCCCAATTAAGAGCTGGTGTAAAAACAACAGAATTTCAAAAAATAAGTGTAAAAAATAAGATAGAGCAAAATTCGAATGATGGTAGTGAATGAGAAATAATAACCATTTTGAAATTTTATTTTTCGAAATAGACATGCTCCATGCGAGCTATGCCAAAGAGAAAAAAATAATTAGAAATAAAGTGTGGTGTCTAGAAAGTGTGCTTCCTGTTATAATTGAGAAGGATTGGTCAGGATATTGGAAACTTAAATGAATAATTTAGCTACAAACTTAAGAGTAAGTATGTATTATGTGTTGCAGACAAGTAACAAATTAGTTCAGTTGTGATCAGAAGGATAAACCAAAGACAGCATGAACGGAAAATATATAATCAGATTATACTATTGTTTCCGAGTCGGTAAATGATACCAACATGAAGGATGTCAATGTATATATATATATATATATATATATATATATATATATATATATATATATATATATATATAATGAGACTCGGTTGATATATTACATAAAGTGAGTTGGAGTTGAAGTCGCATTGTCGAGACTTTATATAATGTTAGCTTTACTACAGCAGATTTACACATTCGTCTAGTAGATTGTACCGTTCAATTATCCTACATTTCTCACACAAATATATAGTGCTTAAAGGGCGTAAAACGGGCTCCTACTGATGAGTCGCCAGTAAGCACGAAACGAATGGGAATGAGATTATACATTCCGTTCATGCTGTCTTTGGTGTATCCTTCTGGACACAACAGAACTAATTTGTTAGTTTGGTTCACAACACCTAATACATACTTGCTTATATATTAGTTATCCGCAACAAACAGTATTTAAAAGTTGGAAGTAATTTTTTTTAATTAATGTAATAACTACTGTGATCTCTGAGAGACCCGCATAAATGACCGAAATAAAACGGGTGAACAAAATGTGCATAGCATATTTAAACAGTAGAATAAGTGAGTAAACGTTGCATACAGTTATTATAATCAAGGTTGCGGTCTTGATATAAACACTTGACTCTATTATGTGCATCCATTTGTCAGTATACACCACGTATTGTATAGTGTAGAAAAGGCAAACCATTCAGGAGACCGGTTTCGTCCTTGCTGGGGAACAGGTCTCGAATCTGGGCACGTCCGCTTCGGAATCTGGTGCTCTAACAACTGAGCCATCCTGCCGCACATTACATACAATTTTCAGTGGTTAGAGCACCAGATTCCGAAGCAGACTTGCCCAGTTTTGAGCCCTGTACTCGGCAAGTTCTGGACAGTACATGATGAGTTCCAAGTAAGGACGAAACCGTTCTACTGCACTATACAATACTTAGTTTATACTGACAAATGTATGTACATAATGGGTCAAGTGTTTATATCAAGATCGCAACCTTGATTATAGTAATAGTTATCACCGCCAGCGCAACCAATGTTCGTTTAGTTGCATACAGTTATTTTATTATTAATTAGTTATATACATATTGTAAAATAAATAAAATTTTAAGTAAATCTTTAAAGCGATAGTTCATATTTAAAGTTAACTTGTCGGATTACGAATTGATTAGACATATTAAATTCTTAGAATCAATTATTTAACGACATTTTCCTATTTATATCTAGATTCAACCATATCTAAAATGACGAATTATTAAACTGTAAGAAATATATGAGCTTAATTTTTTATGATAAATTTTATGCTTAGTTCTATTTAGCTTTTTTTGTTTAAAAAAACCAGTAGAATAATAACATCGGAACAATGTGTCCGCGATAATCCGAATATAATTGTTCTTTTTTTAAATTAATGTTTTACGTTTACAATTTCAAAATATAAATATTGCAATCGCATTTACTTTCGATAAGTAGCAAAGTTTTAGTTTGAGACGTCGAGGTGTTCAGAAAGCATTTCACTAAGATTATTCCATAATTCCATGAATATGAAATTGTAGCAGTCGTTTGCGAGATCAAATCAAAACAAATGATTCAAATGCGAGACAATGAATGAATTACACAAATTAAACAAATTTATTTTACATATATAATAGAATATAGAATTTATCAGTTGTTGTAGATGAATTAACGAAAGTTTATGTGTGTATAATACATGATGTAATTTGTACCAAATTAGCGTTTACGACACTAGAAAGTCATCCTAAATAAAGCATGAATTAATGGTATATCGCAGTGGACGGATACGGTTTATTGTCATGGTTGAGTCCATAGGATGTTCCATCATTAGGTTTTAAACATATTATATGTTTGTTAAAGCAATTAAGATGATAAGCTGGGTACAATTTTCAGTTGTAATAATTTATGGCATTGCTAGTGCCAGCTTCACATTCAGCCAGTCGAAGTGAAACACAGAGTTAAGCATAAGATATACATGATTTAACCTACAATGAAAATAGCCCTACTTTGATTCATTTAAGGCGGAATGGAAATCTTGATGAACAATCCTCATCTTCCTTAATTTTTGCATAGATAAGACTTTAAAAAACGAGAAGAAAACAATTATTCAGAACGCTTGCCATTTCTCGAATTTATCCCTATTTCAATCAAATATCATCATTGTGTATTAATACCATCGTCATTTAATTAAACATAACATATTTAATTATGATTTCTATGCTAAGATTGTAATGGTCAACGTCTGTTGAACCCCCACAGGTTGATTCAACGTGGCCTTGTCGCCGAAACCTCTTCATACACTGACTTGTAGAGTGTAGGTCAATTATCCTGCTGCTGTTGTTACTGTTAGCCAAATTACCATGAATCTATAACGAACAACAAGTATGGAAATTTATAATAGATTTTAGATAGCCATATTCAATACAATTTTGGCTTATATAGACTTATCATCTCATTCCCGCAGTTAATAATTCTCAATAAACTTTATAGGCTCACAGAACGCCCTGTCTGATAATCCGTAAAATTTTTAATAACTAGCTTGCTAAATGTAAAGACCATTTCACATAAAAGCTAATTATAAACTTTGGCATGCTAGCCATATTATTCACACATACGAATATGTTATTAAAGTCTTTCTACGCAATTATCTCGCTTCGCGATTACAGCCATTAACTCATGAATTAATTAAAATAAAAGTACATATATATATATATATATATATATATATATATATATATATATATATATATATATATATATATATATATATATATATATATATATATGGTCCAAAATTCAAATCGGAAAATATAACTTAGCGGTTTAACCATAGTAACACTTAAATATTAGGATAATATTACCCGGCGGTCACTGTTGTCAATATGCTGTTCTAGGTAGTCAGCTTCGTCTGGCTGAGCTAAAACGTCAGTGAGATTGTGATTAGCTTTTGTAAAGATTGTGAAATATGAATTCACCTATTATTAGTCATGCCATGCAGTATAAATTATAGCATATGATTTCATTCATTTGCAAAAACAGTTGTATAAATTTTCATTGATAAATTTCAGAATTCCATTGCCACCACGAAAACCGGTTGCTGCATTTTTATCAAGGCACGTGTAGGGGTCCCGTACTCTTTATAGTCACATTTGATCACGAAGTTTGTTCTTCGTAACGTTGGCTCTTTTTTATCTGAATTGGTCTCATTCGTAAGATTTTCACGCTTAACTCAGATTTTCAATATATAATAGTTAAATACTGTTTTTTTGCGGAGAACTAATATATATGCAAGTATGTATTAGGTGTTGCGAACCGAGTAACAAATTAGTTCAGTTGTGACCAGAAGGATAAACCAAAGACAGCATGAACGGAAAGTATAATCTCATGCACATTTGTTTCGTGCTTACTGGCGACTCATTAGTAGGATCCGGTATGACGCCCCTTAACCACCATATATTTTGGTGAAGAATGTGGCATAATTGGACGGTACAATCTCCTAGACGAATGTGTATACCTGCAATAGTGAAGCTAACATCATATAAGTCTACGACAATGCGCACTTCAACGCTAACTCACACAATAATATATATATATATATATATATATATATATATATATATATATATATATATATATATATACATATATACGAGTCTGTAAAAGATACTAACACTATGGCTATTGTGTTAGTAATCGATACAAACATTATTGTACCGCAAAAGTACATGGTACAAACACTATGGTTTCCGAGTCGGAACATGTTACCAACATGACGGATATCAATGTATGCTATATTTCACCGAAATTGAGGATTACAACAATTTCTGAACACCTGTTACTCCAGTAAATCCATACACTCTGGCCTTGATCGATATCAGTTATCACATTTCGCGGTAAGCATGACATCATTCAATTCAATATATAACAGTTAAATACTGTTTGTTGCGGAGAACTAGTATATATATATATATATGCAAGTATGTATTAGGTGTTGCGAACCTAGTAACAAATTAGTTCAGTTGTGAGCGGAAGGATAAACCAAAGGCAGCATGAACGGAAAGTATAATCTCATGCACATTAGTTTCGTGCTTACTGGCGACTCATCAGTAGGAGCCGGTATTACGCCCTCTATATATATATTTGGTCGAAGAATGTGGGAAAATAGGACGATAAAATCTCCTAGTTTATGCATGTAGTGATCCTACACTTTGTAGAATTATATTTAACTAAATTCCTATTGTGCAGTAGGTGTTCTGCACCTAATAATAAAATAGTTCAAATATGACCAGATGGGTAATCCGAAGTCGGCATGAACGAAAGTATAATCTCATATAAATATTTGTTTCGGCCTTACTGGCGACTCATTGGTACTATCACCGATACCCACCATATATATGGATAAGGATGGTAGGACAATTGGGCAGCAAAATCACCTATACGAATGTGTAAACCTGTAGTAGTGAACTTATCTTCATATATATTTTTTGACAGTGTGACTTAAAAGACAACTTCACATATATAATGTTTATTTACCGAGCCTGTAATTTTTACCAATATTATGGCTGTTTTTAAAAGAACATTGGTTGCACGGGCGGTGATAAAAATTATTCTTAATCAAGGTTTTGATCTTAGTATAAATACCTGACCCATTATGTACATAAATGTGTCAGTAGAAACTAAGTTTTGTATAGTATGGAAATGGCAATCATTCAGTATACCGGTTTCGTTCTTACTGGGAACTCATCACTTGCTGTCTATAATTTGCCGCAGACAGGGCTCGAACCTGGGCACGTCTGCTCTGAAATCTGGTGCGCTAACAGCTGCAGCAAGGTGGCTCAGTTTTTAGAGCACAAGATTCCTAAGCAGACTTGCTCTTGTTCGAACCCTGTCCGCGGTAAATTCTGGACAGAACGTGATGAGTTCCTAATAAAGACTAAACCGTTCTACTGAATGAATTTCCTTTTCCACACAATGCAATAGTTAGTTTATACTGACAAATTTACGTACGAAATGAGTCAGGTGTTTATAGTAAGATAGAAACCTTTATTCAAAGTTACTATGGCTGTTTTGTTAATACCTGTACCCAACACTATGGTTGCCGTTTAGGCGCATGTTACCAACAATATGTTCGCCAAGTCAGAACATGGTATGCAAACATTGATTTCAGGATATGCCAAAGTTCGCCAAAAGTAAGTTTTAAAACTACTTCTGAACTATTATTAATCCAGCTAATCCATACACACTGACATTGATCGATATCTGTGATCACTAAGTTCCTATTATGGCTGTAAAGTAATAAATCATGGTGAATGCAGCTAACAATTATTCGCAAATTTGTTCAATTTTTCAGTGAGAACATTTGGAAACCCTGGCTCATATCAGTAAGTAGTTAGTTAGCATGAACCTCTCATGTAAATTCGCTTTTACTTTTGGTTGTGCAGATATTAATAGAATCGTATCATTTTAACTCATTAAAATTGTTATTGTTATAAAACACCTTCTAAAAGAATACCGCAAATTTACATGATACTAATAATATGGATGCCGAGTCAGTACATGGTCCCAACACGATGGATTTCAATACATTCTTAGGTTCACCAAAATTGAGAATAATAACTATTTCTGAACACCTGTTACTCCATAAAATCCATATACTCTGCCCTAATCGATATCAGTTATCGCACTTCGCGTTAATCATGATATCACTCATTTATATATATATATATATATATATATATATATATATATATATATATATATAAACTAGGTATTGATCGTGTCGGAGAACTAATATATATGCAATTGCATATAAGTTGATGCGCACCAAGTAAAAAATTAATGCAAATATGACCAGAAGGACAAACAAAATACAACATGAACAGAATGTATAACCTCATGCACATTCGTTTCGTGCTTACTGGCGACATATCAGTAGGAGCCGGTATTACGCCCTTTACCCACCATATATTTAGGTGAGGAATGTGGAAAAATAGGACGGTAAAATTTCCTATACAAATATGTAAACATTCAGTGGTATAGCTAATTTCATATAAAATCTTTGACAATGTGATGAATCGCCAGTAAGCACGAAACGAATTTAAATGAGATTATAATTTATGTTCATATCGTCTTTAGCTTATCCTTCTGGTCATGTTTGATTTAATTTCTTACTAGTTGTGCAACACCTAATACACAATTGATAAGAAATTGACGATATTTGATAAAATACGTCATAAATGGGCAGAAGTTGGATTGCATTCTTTTCAAATTTTTGTGGATCGAAATTTTAGAAAGAAATATTTATTTACTTTCCCAGTTGAAGTATCCACTTTGAAATAAATTTCAAATAAGCTGTCTTGATATCTTGAAAAAAGCTTCGCCTTTATTTCATCTTTGAAAAAAACCAAAAAATTTACATACATTAAAAGAAAGTTACAAGTCACAATATACGTTATAAAACATTTATCAATAAAATTTGAATCCTTGTTACCATATTCATTAAATTCTATTGTCAGCCACAAACTGACATTAATTTGTGATGGAATGATGCGTACTTTCCATCCTGTTTCTCATAAATTGCTTTGATTAATTCAGAAGTAATATCGATGTAGCGCAGCACATTCAACATATGTTAGATAGTCATCTAGCTAACGTATTTACGTAAAATTATTTAAACATTTTGGCTCCGTTAAAATTCTGAAAAATTGTATGCTCAGGCATGATTTAAGAAAAAACGCGAAGACATCGCTGATGAAGGGGATATGCGTATTTTAATTACCGGTGTCCTAATTTGATGACATTTTACCTGAGGCTGCCGAATTATTATATCAAATTGACGAAAAAAATATCTTCTATAGACACAGCCTCCAACTGGTAATGCCAATTTCCTCTCTAAATTAACATACTTCCTAAAAGGCAAAACGGATGCGCATTAATTTTATCCGGCAATATGATATGTTTAGATATATTTACATAATCTCATAAACGTTTTCTTCCCAAATACATAATTTAACGTTATTTTACGTATTTTAAGAATAAGTTGCCTCAGTAAATAACATTCTAACTTTATTCCGCACAATTTTATCAATTTACGGCCTATATTATTATAGTTGATTTCTTGTAAATACCTTAAACTTTTTTTTACTGAAGCGTGTTCTGATGGAACAAAATATTTCACTTTTTACATAACCAACTCGGTCTACTAGTTCCTAATTGACAAAAAGCTTTCGCTAGAAATCTTCGCGAACGCTCTTCATAAAAAAATTAGCTATGCTTACAGTAATCGTACGAAAAAGTTTAAAAGTTATATTTTTATGAATTTACACTGGTTATTGATTTAGTAACCTAATAAAAGTAGAAACAAACCGAAGAAGTTTAATGCCTATTTACTTGGATATACCACACTATAAAATGTAATATACTAATTTTATAGCATAAATAAATACATTTAATTTTATTGCGACACTTGAAAATGTTTGAAACTAAAGTGTTATATTAATTACAACCTATCTATTTGTATAAAGAAAGGTAAAAATTATTGTTGGCCAAGAATTACATATCATATAATGCGTGAGAGGTGTACATGGATGTAACAACTGGTTATCAGATCATGTTTTGTTTATAATATAATTATGTTGTTTATTATTTTTACCAAACGGTAATTAGTAAATACTTGGTAATGCCCTTTAGAAAATTAATTCAAGAAGAAGATATTATATATATATATATATATATATATATGCATTATATATATATATATATATCATTAATTATTTATTAGTAAGAAAAACACGTCTATTGAATAGATTAAAGATGTATGTGTATATTTTGAATTCCATTTTGCTGGAATATGTTCATTAAGCTGGACTACATTACACGTTCAGTATACACGGTTTTCCAAACGAATGAGTGGTAATATATATTTCACCTATGTGGTTGGTTTTAGTTGTATATTGACCTGTTATTTAATGTTCTTGCTTATGCTACATATTTTTTTGTTAGCTAATAATTCATCATTTGTTTAGTGACAATTAGTTGCCTATCTATACTTAACATACCGTCCATTTAAGAAGAGTGTGCATAATAATTTCATGCGCAGAATTATTTATCTCTTAGTTTATTTAGACTTTGCATTTCCCGAGTGTGCAAATTTGATAATAATTGATCAGCTGCTATTTCTTGCGAAGCCCCATGTCTGTTCTTGCTTCGAGGCATAATTGCTGGTTGCTAGTTCGTTTGCTTATATAAATTTTTTGTTGCAAAATTTGTTGCTGCATGTGAAAATTTTCGCCGTCTACTGGTCAATGCAATAATATAAGGATTTCTAGATTTCATTAGACAAAATATGTCCAGAAAACATCAAATCAACTCATGCATAAATTTAATTTTATTAAAATGCTCTAATTATTTATTTACCTTGTGAACGAAGCATATGATTCAGATTCAATTAACTAAGTTAATTTCCGATTTCGCCTTGTAAGATTTCAAATGTTTTATGTTGTAATGAAGGTTTTATCGCGGTGAACTAGGTATTGATCGTGCCATGCTGCGTCAATTCATAATTACCTTTAGATAAGAATACTGTAAGAACCGTCGAATTGCCTGCAAGCGCCTACATAAGAACTTAGCATGTCAGAAATGTTTTGTGTTTAAAACTAACACCTTTGGACACATTAGTGGAAATACGAGATTGTTTAATTTATGCTTCCCATCTAGCCATGTAAAATTCCGTCAATTTCTATCGCTTTATGCATTTATTTGCGATGAGATTTTTATCTAAAATCTGCCATTTTTGCTTCTTTAAACCCTTCTGCGCAGAATTCATTAGGGCAGATTTCGTATGTTAAATCGTTATAGGATTTCTCCTTTGAGTTTGCATAACTAAAGCAAAGAATTTAGCTCAACCTGATAATGTTCCCTTTCAATTTATAGCAAGATTTCAATTGAATAAATGAAAAGAACACCTGTGGTGTGAAAATTCACAGAAATGGTCACATATAAGTACAATAAAACAACAAATATGCTGTATTAATGGGAAATCTGTATTTTCCAGGTCATCTACCAAAATATCTCATCAGCGAAATCATTTTAACATCTTTATTAATACGCGTTAAGAACTCTGGCATTTCTGGTAACGATAAGTCGTCTTTGTTTGGTAAAACAAATCCTTCATTGATAAAGATTTTGTGTACTTTTTCAGTAAAAAATAAATTATGGTATATTTGAATGCAATAGCAATTATATATTACTATATATATATATATATATATATATATATATATATATATTCATTTGAAATGCGAGCTTTAATAAAATTCATTGTACCTTTCCCGTGTGCAAAAAAAAATTTTTTTTATTAGATATAAGAAAATTTTCTTTTACGTGTCTTCTCAAATTCTACTCATGAACATATCTTTATATATAAATTTATATATAAAGATATGTTCATGAGAAGATATTTGAGGAGACCATGAGAAAGAAAATTTTCTTATATCTGATAAAATTTCTTTTGTGTCTTTGCACACAGGAAGGGTACAATGAATATATATATATATATATATATATATATATATATATATATCATGTCCATTGCATTCTATAAAAAACATTATTTTTTAATTTGAAAATAAATTTTGATGTATTCTTGTTTTCTCTTCTTTATATATATATATATATATATATATATATACATATACATATACATATGTGTGTAAAATTATATATATATATATATATATATATGTTAGTCACGGCAATTCATTCAAAGCTAATGTAATGTTGATTTTATACTGACAAAATGAGTATAATTAAAATCCTGCCGTATACATATAAATTCAAATTATTTTGTTAGATCGCTAGTGTACACAATGTATTTTTCAGAATAGATTTATTTTTTAATTTTTGAGTCAACAAATACTTATAAATCTATTGAAAATAATTTCAAATTTTAGGAATTGTTCTCCTTCAACGAATTGTATACATATATATATATATATATATATATATATATATATATATATATATAAATATATATATATATATACATATAAAATCTTTTCTTGTATATCTTGATACTGTAGTTTAGTTCAAATTTCTTTTTGCGGTTATAGTTTTCATTGTTTTCCTTTTTTGGCAATGAGAGTCCGTCAATATCTAAGCAAATATAGTGTACTCAGTGCTTAATTTCGGATCCCTTATTTTATTGTATGGTTTACAAGTCGGTGAAAATATATATCACCTCACCTATCAGGACGATTTGCATTTAGTTTACAACATTTAACAATGCGAATTTGGAAGAATAGTACAAACATGCCGCATTTCTGACTACCGTTTGTTGTAACTAAATAATTGACTGTAGTCTTTTCTCCTTGAAGCTTATTCATTGTCAACAATTTGCATTAATCCAACATGCTCCTTTTAGTTTCTTTGAGTTTACGTTTGTTTCAAAAAAATGACGTATTCATGTTACAATTTTTTTAAAACGCTTCATTTCAGAGAAGTTTTCAACATTTTAAAACCCGTACAAAGAAGTTAAGATAGAGATGGTAGAAGCTAGGAAATCATAATTAAATCTGCTATTAACTAAATCATACCTCAAACATTTTCAAAAAAGCGAATGAATTTATAGTGTTTACAGATTCATCATGCAAGGACATCCAATTTGTTTATTTATTGCTAACTGTAAATTACACTCAGCTGCACAGTGAACAATTTACAGCTCATTAAAAACAAAAATGCAAACAGTAAACGTTTCAACAAGTATAACAATGAATAAATGATCGAAGATGCGGAGGGCAGAGTTTTACCTGGCAGTTGGTGAATAGTGAAACTATAAGTGGATCGGATGACAATCTTAAAAAATTATTATAATCAAGGTTGCGGTCTTGATATAAACACCTGACCCATTAATTACTTACATATGTCAGTATAAACTAAGAATTGTATAGTGTAGAAAAGGCAATTCATCCAGTAGACCGGTTTCGTCCTTATTGGGAACTCATCAAGTACTGGCCAGAATTTGCCGCGGACAGGATACGAACCTGGGCACGTCTGCTTCGGAATCTGGTGCTCTAACCACTGAGCTATCCTGCCGCACACTACACTACACACAATTTTCAGTTATATACTAACTAATGTAACTTGGTTAGTCAATTTTTCCTTTAGGTGGAGCTCATATGGCATCCATTTAGACCCAAAGTTCCAACTAACCATGCCCAATCTGTCATTACTGAACAGACACCACATTACATGGGGAAGTGGTATTGAAATGAACATTTATATAATTAAACGAACATTGGTTGCGCGGGTGGTGATAACAATTATTATAATCAAGGTTGCGGTCTTGATATAAACACCTGACCCATTAATTACTCACATATGTCAGTATAAACTAAGAATTGTATAGTGTAGAAAAGGCAATTCATCCAGTAGACCGGTTTCGTCCTTATTGGGAACTCATCAAGTACTGGCCAGAATTTGCCGCGGACAGGATACGAACCTGGGCACGTCTGCTTCGGAATCTGGTGCTCTAACCACTGAGCTATCCTGCCGCACACTACACTACACACAATTTTCAGTTATATACTAACTAATGTAACTAGGTTAGTCAATTTTTCCTTTAGGTGGAGCTCATATGGCATCCATTTAGACCCAAAGTTCCAACTAACCATGCCCAATCTGTCATTACTGAACAGACACCACATTACATGGGGAAATGGTATTGAAATGAACATTTATATAATTAAACGAACATTGGTTGCGCGGGTGGTGATAGCAATTATTATAATCAAGGTTGCGGTCTTGATATAAACACCTGACCCATTAATTACTTACATATGTCAGTATAAACTAAGAATTGTATAGTGTAGAAAAGGCAATTCATCCAGTAGACCGGTTTCGTCTGTTCAGTAATGACAGATTTGGCATGGTTAGTTGGAACTTTGGGTTCTAAATGGATGCCATATGAGCTCCACCTAAAGGAAAAATTGACTAACCAAGTACATTAGTTAGTATATAACTCAAAATTGTGTGTAGTGTAGAGTGCGGCAGGATAGCTCAGTGGTTAGAGCACCAGATTCCGAAGCAGACGTGCCCAGGTTCGTATCCTGTCCGCGGCAAATTCTGGCCAGTACTTGATGAGTTCCCAATAAGGACGAAACCGGTCTACTGGATGAATTGCCTTTTCTACACTATACAATTCTTAGTTTATACTGACATATGTAAGTAATTAATGGGTCAGGTGTTTATATCAAGACCGCAACCTTGATTATAATAATTAGTTATCACCACCCGCGCAACCAATGTTCGTTTAATCTTAAAAAATGTTCCGTTATCAGCCGTAGAACAGAATCACTGAGATAAAAAGCATAACACCGAGAATAAAAATTGTGTTGTACGCTAATACACGTGAATGGTATATATCAAAACAATAAAATAAATGAATTCGCGAAAGGAGAAAAATCAGGTATTGTTGCCTATATTTCTGCTTTATATAAGTCTGGTTATCATTAATTTTATTAATGAATTATAATATAAATAAAATATACGTTGTATGAAAGTATTCGTTACGAATTACATGAAAACAGAAGTATTCCTTGAAAATAATGTTACACAAAGCAGGCTAATTAAGAAAATCCAAAGTCTTGACTTCACGAGCGTTATCTTCAAAGAAGTAGGCAAATAAACTCATGTGGAGTTACTATTCTTTTTATTATGATGTTCACATAAGAATTTTTGCGCTTTCGCCTTTTCACTCATATTAAATCCATTCAAACACACATCGACTTGGATACAGCTTTACTGAAATTAAAGAAGTCTCTATTGATTCAAACTGAAATAGATTGCTTTTTAGGTTATGACATAGCCACTTAAATATTTTATTACAAAACTAGCATGCTTGATATTGTCGCAACTCCAACGGGCTATTATTTGATTTCATCCCCAATCTAATATTGCGTACTTGACAGTTGCCGGCTGATTAAAACAAAAGTAATATCCTCTAAATACGAAATTTTTCGATAATTTGGTTTTTTAATAGTGGGATTTTGCATTTGCTCAAATTATTAATTAAAGTTTTTATCGTTAGCTTTTATTAACCAACCCTATAATAAGTGACATATATATGTAAATGTATTATTCTTCGACAGTTGGTTGTCCCAGCGTTATTGATGTCTTTGTGAAGGAAAAGTGTTGCCACGGCAAATTGAAAGGGAACATCTTTCTGTTATCGGAGCAATATCAAGTTCGTATCAGCACAAATGTAGTCACAAAACCACCTTCTTTTCAATTAATCAAGGCAATATTCGATATTTAGTTCGACGTACATATTTTCTTTCTATTAGAGCCTTTTTGTCCTTTATCAAAACGCACTTTATGCTGTCATTTTTGGTCATTGATGTGTTATTTTAATTTCATTTTTTGAACATTTGTTTCATTTAACAATTTAATTGCCATAAATTAGTTAAGTTGTAAGATGCAATATTCGTTACAATCGTTGTTTTAATTGATATCAGAGCCGCGTTGCTTATGTAACCAAAAAAACACATAAATTCCAAACAATAACTGGCCATGCCAGGGAGAAGTCTAATAAGTTTCTTCTGCCTCTTTAATCTACGCGGTCCTGGGGAAGAGCACGTGTATGTTTCATCATATTATCCAAACTTTTCATTTTCGTGGAAGTGCGAAAATAAACTGAAGAACAAAATTTACATAAGAATATAAGTAATCCATCAAAATCATCCGCATGTCCTAACCCTGAATAACAAATTGTTCACTAATGGCATTTTGTACGATAAACAACCGCTGTCGATTTCAAAATTTTTTTTTTTAATGTTGGTGTCATATAATACCATCAGATGGAACTGTCAGGTTAGCTGGAAATTTTTCTGCAAAAATTGCACCCAATTTTTTTCTTCGTGTTGTATTATCCTATTACATAAACTGGCATGGCATATTTCATTCGAATGACGTTAATCGCTCGACTTTCTTAATTTGGATTAACATTATTTTTTATGATTGGCTATTCTCCGGCAATTCGCCAGAATTTCGTAATTCACTTTACTACAAAAAATATGCGATATGACCAATTTTAATTAGCTTGCGGCATTTATGTCCTAATAGGAAGATATTCTGACTGATGCCATAGTAAAACCAATAAAAAAATAATCTCCATTTATTTAAACGCCATATTTCTTAGTCTGACTGAAAGAAAATTGAAATTTTGATTAATTTTGTTCACATTGACTAGATTGGCTAACAGTTCTAAAACCTAGCTCAAATACAGTCTAACTATAAGTATAAGAATTTCACGGATTGCCTTTCGTATGTCACGTTTTTGAAAGAGAATGACCATATAACTCGCTAGCTCAATTTTAAATGAAATTAATATCAGCGAAATTATTTAATTTATTTAACCAGTCGTCGAACAACATAACAAAACTACCGCCAGCCGCAACGCACTGACGCGTTTCGACCCTCCATGATCATCATCAGAGTACGACGGCAAACTGACTATCGAGGATCAAACCGCATTGAATATATATGAAAATCAAAGTTAGATATGTGGCTCTCACATCTAGCAGTCTCGCATACATTAAACTTGACTGGAAATGTCGGCTGCACAATTTCTATACAGTCACGAACATTAACTGTTTGCAGCTTTCGCCACATATACATATCAAGTTCAATGTATGCGTGACTGCTAGAGGTGAGAGCCGCATGTCTAACGTTGATTTCCATATATATTCAATGCGGTTTGATCCTCGATAGTCAGTTTGCCGTCGTACTCTGATGATGATCATGGAAGGTCGAAACGCGTCAGTGCGTTGCAGCTGGCGGTAGTTTTGTTATGTTGTTCGTAGACTGGTTAAAAACAATGTGGATTGGTGTTAACTTCAAGCTCGCAAACTTGATTTAAAGAATTGTTACCACCACCCGCGCAATCAATTATTGTTAAATTATTTAATTTACCCAAAGTGAAACTGTTTTATTTGTTGCATTTTTTCAGTAATCCCTATCAAAGCAATGACATTTTTTTAAATATATTTGTCTTCATTCATTTATCATTAAAGCCTCTTTTAACTATTTAAGCAAACTTGCATTTGCAGATGCAGAAAAATGACTGACTTTTTACACATACATCAAAACAAATTGATAGAATTATTTTAATGCTTAAGCCGGTACAGGTAATGGACTTTTCTTCATTGAAGAGTTTTATTAAAAAGGAATCAAAACAGAAAATTGTGCATACATAATTGTTTTTAAACTTTTAAATCAACTTTATGAAAAAAATTAAAATATGTGAAACCAATAATAGTGTGAGTAGGTGATGATTTAGTCAACCAATAAGGTTCACAGGGCTAATTATGGGCATTTGGACATGTGTATATCGCAAACCACATAATATATTTTAACTACCATACTTAAGCCTTTGTTGCGTTTTTCAATTTCGCAAAAATACCTTTCGAACAATATCACAACTGTAAAACTGAACGAATCCTGTGTTAAACTAGAACACAATAATTTGAGACTGCTCAATTTACAGATATAATTTTATTTTATGAAATTCATTTAAGGCCAAAGATAGAAACCTTTAATGAACCAATTTTCTATGTACAAAATAAATTTTACAACTAAATAAACATAAGATTATAATTTAGACCACCAGTCCACTTTTTAAAAAATGCGTTCATTATGTGACAAGATAATGGAAGTTGAAATATGTAGCATTATTCAGAAAGTTCGTTTCTCGCTTCCTGTTTGTTGTTGCCTAATGTATGTATTTACAAAAACTAAATCCCTATTGCTTTTCTAACTTTACCAAATAAAGTAACAGATATAGATGTCTAGTTTAATTTTGGTGATAGTCAAGAGGCCATTTTTAATTGTTTTGCAGACATGCTATAAATCAAATTTATTCCTCAGTTTGCAAATTATTTCGAAATCAAAATTGCTAAAATAAAAGAAAATGTCTGAATTTAAAATTATACCTAATACAATCATCGCCTTATACTGTATTATTCTGCTTCTGAAAGTAGATTTTATGATGAAATTTTTGCGATTTAAATTCAACTGTGTTGAATAATGTTAACCAATAACTTATTTTATTCCAAGTTAAACAATTTCGTACAAATTAAGTTTATACTGAAATTTGTAATTAAGGTGTATTTTAGCTCTGCCAGTTTTATACCGTTTAAATTAAGTGAAATCCAAATAACGGGAATTGCACAAGACATACTATAATCCAGAAAATAATATACTGCCAATTAAACTACCAGCCCAACCTCCTTAATGCACAAACTTCAACTTTTATACAATTAAATGGAATCAGATACAGGATTTAAGCTGGGAGCAGAACAGGAACTAGACAAGTTTCAACTTTTGTATAAGATTTCACAAACTGTTTTCAGCTCATAATCCGGGTCGTGATGTAGAGAGCATTCCGTTTCAATCCATCCTTTGCTATTTTTTTATATATACGTGATAACCAATAAGTCTATTACGCCTAGGTTTCAGAAAAAGTATGCAGGCGCTTCATTGGTGATGTCCAGCATATTGACCTAAAATCCATTGGTGATATTGGTGGATGTTATTTCTTGCTGCTTTGTACTAAATGATAATAAAGTGGTGGTCGCTTGCAAGCAACGCGCCGAGAGACCGTAGAACACGTGGTCCGTCGAGAGAAACTGTTGTAAAATGCATTGGACGTGTGCTCCGTTGTTTATTACCGGCAGAACATTGGCTTGGAAGGCAGTAGTTTGTCAAGATAATGCTCCATGTCTTACAGGATAGGGCATAAAATCCACTGATAAGAAAAACATAACAACAACTATTGGATTTGTTGTGCTGTTTACTTAGAAATACTGGATGATAGGCGTTCCCTAGGTGAAGAATCCCCAATAAGGACGAAACCTTTCTACTGGCAGAACGGCCATTTATACATTATACAATCCTCAGTTCTTATATATATATATATATTTATATATATATATATATATATATATATATATATATATATATATATATATGCCGGTGATACTACTACTTTAATCAAGGTTCTGATGTTGATATAAACACATGAACGGTTATTTACATACATTTGTCAATATAAACTAGGTAATGTGTGATGAATTGCCTTTTTCCACTATGCAATGCCTGTTTTATTCTGACAAATGTACGTACATAATAGATCAGGTGTTTATATCAAGTTTGCAATCCTGATTAAAGGTAAATAGGCTAGATGTTAGTTTACAGAGTTTGCTAAGAATGGTAAAACTTTCAGCGAATAAACTGTGTAAGGCAACAAGCCTGCTGCAAGACATCAGACGCCGGAATTCTTGTAATGGAACTTTTAGCACATTCTTAGATATTTATTCAAACAATAAAAACGAATTATTATGATCAAGGTTGCTGACTTGATATAAACACTGACCCATTAATTACTTACATATGTCAGTATAAACTTAGAATTGTATAGTGTAGAAAAGGCAATTCATCCTGTAGACAGGTTTCGTCCTTATTGGGAACTCATCTTGTACCTGCCAGTATTTGCCGCGAACGTCTGCTTTGGAATCTGGTGATCTAATTGTTATGTCCACCTATGTTGGATGGTCCACGTACATGTATGTCGTCAGTGTTTATTATTAGCGTATCGTCTAGACGAGCCTTAATTATGCCTAATTCTGGAGTTAAATTATTCATTTGAGAACTCAATGCCTGAATCAACGTTTCCAACGCATCAGAAGACATTTTAAATGTACCACAAATACTTTATTTTTACTCAATTATATATAGAATTTTGCTCGCGCAACGACCATCGATTTAATAAAACAAATTTACACATTAATTAATTTATGTTCACTTCAGCTCGAAGTCTGTTTTCTCATTTGGCTGACTGCTTCATTCTTATACGGGAGCTTCTGCGAGGAATTTCTGTTGAAATAATGTCTGCCCTAGATAAGACCCTTTGTTCATTATTTGTCTTAAAGGTGGCTATTGCCACACTAATCACTGAGCCATCCTGCCACACACTACACTGCACACAATTTTCAGTTAAACACTAACTAATGTAACCTGGTTAGTCTATTTTTCCTTTAGGTGGAGCTCATATGGAATCCATTTAGACCCACAGTTCCAACTAACCATCCACAATCTGTCATTACTGAACAGACACCACACTACATGGGGAAGTGATATTGAAATGAACATTGGTTTCGCGGGTGCTGATAACAATTACTATAATCAAGGTTTCGGTCTTGATATAAACACCTGACCGATTAATTATTTACATAAGTCAGTATAAACTTAGAATTGTATAGTGTAGAAAAGGCAATTCATCCAGTAGACAGGTTTCGTCCTTATTGGGAACTCATCTTGTACTGGCCAGAATTTGCCGCGGACAGGACTCGAACCTGGGCACGTCTGCTTCGGAATCTGGTGATCTAATTGTTATGTCCACCTATGTTGGATGGTCCACGTACATGTATGTCGTCAGTGTTTATTATTAGCGTATCGTCTAGACGAGCCTTAATTATGCCTAGTTCTGCAGTTAAATTATTCATTTGAGAAGTCAATGCCTGAATCAACGTTTCCAACCCATCAGAAGACATTTTAAATGTACCACAAATGCTTTATTTTTACTCAATTATATATAGAAATTTGCACGCACAACGAGCATCGATTTAATAAAACAAATTTACACATTAATTAATTTATGTTCACTTCAGCTCGAATTCTGCTTTTGTCATTGGGCTGAATGCTTCATTCTTCTACGGGCACTTCTGCGAGGAATTTCTGTTGAAATAATGTCTGCCCTAGATAAGACCCTTTGTTCATTATTTGTCTTAAAGGTGGCCATTGCCACATCTTCCCCTCCCTGGAATCGGCTTTCGCACTCTGCTTAAACGATCCAGTGCAACAGCTCGTGGTCCATCGGGCAGGCTAACAAAAACAGTATTGTGCTCTGATTCCACCCTCTCCACGCGATACGGCCCATCATTGACAGCCTGCAGTGCCATGGGCTCGACCTTCGCGGCCATGACATAGTCGCCGACCTTTAGGCGAGTGCGTGTCGGTTGCCTTGCATAGCCTTGTCGCTGTGTGGCGCCTACATATTTAGTTAACTGTTTTAGTCGTTCCTGAATATCCGCTATGGTGCAGCGCTCATGAGATCCTTGGATTACAGGTTCACCTGGCAGTCATGTGTCCTCCATAGACCATGGTCGTTGGAGCGAATCCTGTAGCTGTTGAGACTGTAAAGCGCATGGCCCGCTCGACCAAATGTAATTTGTCTCTCCACGTTCCCGGGCTCTCGTGGCACCAACATCGCAGTACCACTTTCATCGTCCTATGTGCGCGCTCAGCTGTCGCATTGGTTTGCGGGTGATAAGTGGCTGTGCGGGAAAACTTTATGTCAAGGTCTTTGCAGCACTGATTAAATTCTTTCGACTCAAACTGTGCGCCTTGATCGGTAACAATAACTTGTGGTGCACCGAATCGACTGAGCCATCGCTCTTCTAAGCACGTTATAATATTTTCTGTTGTGATCTTCTTCAGTGGTACAAACTCGACCCATCGGGTAAACTTATCGACCATGGAAAACACATAAGACACGCCGCCGCGAGCTACCGGCAGTGGACCTACCAGGTCGATATGCAGAAACTCGTTCCGTGCAGTGGCATTGAAAGCAATCGGAGTGACTTTTCTCGTTTTTGTGGTTTACAACGTTGGCATGTAGTGCACTGTTGACAATAGATACGAATTTCTTTGGACATGCCAGGCCAATACAATCGTGACTGCAATGTTTCAATGAGCCGCCCAGCGCCGGGATGTCCCAAAGTTTCATGCCAAAAGGCCATTAATTCTGTTCTTATAGATTCTGGCACAAACCATTGCACTGTTTGTCCTTCTTTCCGCACCAACAGGCCGTTCTGTAGACTTAACGTTTTATATGGCGCAGACACCACTGTGCCGTTTTTTTAATTGATTCAATATTTCCTGACATTTAGCATCTCTTCCTTGTTCTTCAGAGACTTTTATAAGCGGCGAAACCCGCACAGCGGAAATTCTGCTGAGCGCATCGGCCGCCGCATTCTCGATTCCTGCTCTATGATGAATTGATATATCGTACTCTTCTAGTTCTTCAATGGCTCGATGTACACGTTTCTTCTCAATACATAGTGATCTCAATGCACAAGCGCTTTGTGGTCGGTAAAGTCGTCCACGTGTCCCCCGATGACAAAATATCTAAACTTCCGCAGCGCCCATTGTACGGCAAGTAATTCCTTTTCTGTGACGGTATAGTTCTGTTCCGCCTTAGTGAGTGTGCGACTTATATATTGCGCAGGACGTCCGTCAGCTTGTAACACCGCTCCTATCCCAATATCTGACGCGTCTGTAACAATTGACATATTACCTACCGGGAAAGTCAAAATAGTTGCATCTATTAATTTCTGCTTGCATAGCACAAACGCTTGTTGAGCCTCCTCCGTCCAACGAAATGGTATCTTGGCACTAGTTAACTGAGATAAGGGCTGTTGCGTAACCGCCATCCCTGCGAGGTATGGTCTATAGAAATTCACCATACCAATAAACCGGCGCAATTGTTTTCTAGTAGTAGGCACCGGATAATCCCTGATAGGTTGTACATTCGAATCTAACGGCATGCATCCGTCCGCTGAGACTAAGTGCCCCAAGAACCGCACTTCTTGACCTATCTGTACCTTTTCTGGATTAAAATGTAATCGCCATTCTACAGATTTGGCCAACATCTTCTGCAGCCTCACACGTAATTTGTGTTCAGTAGTGGCCCATATAATAACATCGTCTACGTAAGCTGTTGTACAGGTTAAGTCAGACACGAACGAGTTCATCATTCTTTGGAACACTTTCGATGCGTTTTTAAGGCCAAATGGTACCCGGGTGAATTGGAAATGACCTTAGGGTATTTGTAGCGCTAACTTCCATCGGTCATCGGACCGCACGCCTATTTGCCAAAATCCCTGTTTAAGATCAAGCACGGCGAACCATTTGCCTCCCGCTAGCTGTAAGGACAGTTCACGCAGAGCCTGCATGGGATACGTGTCCGGTTTAGTTACTGAGTTCAATTGCCTAAAATCAGCCGCCGGTCGGAGCGAACCATCCTTTTTCGTAACATAAACGATCGGAACACGAAAAACAGATGATGACGGTTCAAGAACGCCGGCTTCTATCATTTCTTGGGTTGCTCGAGTCGCTGCTGCTAATTTCTTTCGAGGAGCACCATATACTTTTGGTGGTTCGTAACCTTCATTTAGTTCTAGCCATAGCTTAAACTGGTCTACCGTCGGCCCTGGACATTCGCTGCAATCAGGCAGTTGGAATATAATGTTATATTGGTTTTGAAGATTATTCCACCACCCAGGCAGACAACTGGTCTCCTCCTGCATCTTAGGGGTACATATAGACTTTATTGAACTTATTCCCTCAGGCCGCGATAGGCATACACGTTTATTTTGACAGTCTATCGTCTTAACCCATTTTCTAATAAAATCAAGTCCCAATAAGGGCGTTTGCGTATTCGAAACAACAAAAGACATATGATAGACATTTTCATTTATTAACAACTTCGTGTTCCATTCGCACATGCGCCCGATGCCTGACATAAACTTGCTTTCGTAGGTTTTACATTGTTCAATGGCCAAGTCAATGGTAGTACCGACACATCAGCTCCAGTATCCAATTGCATTATTACTGGCTGTCTGTTGAAGAGTTCTAAAAATTTAACTTTAATGAAAATTCTTACATTTGGCAATGTTTCCCACACTTCTTTTTCTTCAAGGGCCATCTGGTTCGGACCACATTTTTGTTTGTTCTGCTGATCTTCATTCGATCTACCCGTCGGAGCCACCAAATAATTAATATTTGTGCCCTGCTCTCTCCCACCTTTATTTGTGAGATTGTGCACCCTGTTACCCCACAGCACTGGCCGTTCTCGAGGAGCAGTACATGGTTTTTGCTGACGCTTATACGCCGTATTCGTCGGAGCTGGAGTCCTTATATACTGACTTTGCTTCCAGGCCACCGGCTGTTGCCTTCTGTCGCGGAACTGCTTATTATGCCGCGAAGAATTCCAATACGGTATGTCGCTCCTGTCAGATGTCGTAACTGGACCCATGCGTGGAGATGCAGCTGCCACTTTGTTTGTCATTATGGCCGAACTTTGAAGAGCCTGAAGTCTCTCTTCAAGGCCTCCCTGGGTGCTGGATATTTCACCGTATCTGGTAGGATCCAGCAGCATGAACATGATGGCCTCATGTGGTTGCAAGCCGGGTAAAGACTCGATAAGCTTCGAGAACCACCGCTTGATACGTGCCATGGTATCCATGGGCATCTCACCCATTAATGGTTTCAGACTGTATAATTCTAAGAACACTTCCTGAAGCTTGGCCCGGAAATGATCCAACACGCGTCTTTTGTACTCTTCATACGTGAGGTCAACCGGAAATTCCAATTGGACTGCTACTGTCCGGTCCACAAATTCCTGGAGAGCCACACGCACAATAGGTGCTTCCAATGTAAATTCTTGGGCTCGAACTGATGCTTCAAATTTTTCGAACCACAACTATGGCCTTTCCACATCTAGTGGTGCCAACATCGGCTTAAACTCTGATGACCGTCTGAAATATCTCGTCGATTCGGCTGAAAACGCCGGCATATTTCCTCCTGATTCCTCTTGGGCGCGGTCGCCATTGTTATGTCCACCTATGTTGGATGGTCCACGTACATGTATGTCGTCAGTGTTTATTACGAGCGTATCGTCCATGCGAGACTTAATTATGCCTAATTCTGCAGTTAAATTATTCATTTGAGAAGTCAATGCCTGAATCAACGTTTCCAATCCATCAGAAGCCATTTTAAATGTACCACAAATGCTTTATTTTTACTCAATTATATATAGAATTTTGCTCGAACAACGAGCATCGATTTAATAAAACAAATTTACACATTAATTAATTTATGTTCACTTCAGCTCGAAGTCTGCTTTTCTCATTTGGCTGACTGCTTCATTCTTATACGGGCGCTTCTGCGAGGAATTTCTGTTGAAATAATGTCTGCCCTAGATAAGGCCCTTTGTTCATTATTTGTCTTAAAGGTGGTTATTGCCACACTAATCACTGAGCCATCCTGCCGCACACTACACTGCACACAATATTCAGTTATACACTAACTAATGTAACCTGGTTAGTCTATTTTTCCTTTAGGTGGATCTCATATTGAATCCATTTAGACCCAAAGTTCCAACTAACCATCCACAATCTGTCATTACTGAACAGACACCACAATACATGTGTAAGTGGTATTGAAATGAACATTTATATAATTAAACGAACATTGGTTGCGCGTGTGGTGATAACATTTATTATAATCAAGGTTGCGGTCTCGATAAAAACACCTGATCCATTAATTATTTACATATGTCAGTATAAACTAAGAATTGTATAGTGTAGAAAAGGCAATTCATCCAGTAGACCGGTTTCGTCCTCATTGGGAACTCATCATGTTCTGGCCAGAATTTGCCGCGGACAGGACTCGAACCTGGGCACGTCTGCTTCGGAATCTGGTACTCTAACTACTGAGCCATCTTGCCGCATACCACACTGCACACAATTTTCAATTATATACTAACTAATGTAACTTGGTTAATCTATTGATTATGATAATTGTTATCACCACCCACGCAAATAATGTTCGTTTAATTATATAAATGTTCATTTCAATACCACTTCCCAATGTAGTGTGGTGTCTGTTCAGTAATGACAGATTGGGGATGGTTAGTTGGAATTTTGTGTCTAAATGGATGCCATATGAGCTCCACCTAAAGAAAAAATAGACTAACCTAAATAAATTAGTTAGTATATATCTGAACATTGTGTGCAGTGTAGAGTGCGGCAGGATGGCTCAGTAGTTAGGGCACCAGATTCCGAAGCAGACGTGCCCAGGTTCGAGTCCTGTCCGCGGCAAATTCTGGCAGGTACATGATGAGTTCCCAATAAGGACGAAACCGATTTACTGGATTAATTGCCTTTTCTATACTATACAATTCTTAGTTTATACTGACATATGTAAGTAATTAATGGGTCAGTGTTTACATCAAGACCGCAACCTTGACTATAATAATTGTTATCTTCACCCGCGCAACCAATGTTCGTTTAATTATATAAATGTTCATTTAAATACCACTTCCCCATGTAGTGTGGTGTCTGTTCAGTAATGACAGATTAACGATGGTTAGTTGAAACTTTGGATCTATATGTATGCCATATGAGTTTAACCTAAAGAAAAAATAGACTAACCAAGTTATATTAGTTTGTATAGAGCTGAAAATTGTGTATAGTGTAGTGTGCGGCAGGATGGCTCAGTGGTTAGAGCACCAGATTCCGAAGCACACGTGTCTACGTTCGAGTCCATGTCCGCGGCAAATTCTGGCCAGTACGTGATGAGTTTCCAATAATGATGAAGCCGGTCTACTGGATGAATTGCCTTTTCTACACTATACAATTTATAGTTTAAACTGACATATGTAAGTAATTAATGGGTCAGGTGTTTATATCAAAACCGCAACCTTGATTATAATATTTGTTATCAGCACCCGCGCAACCAATGTTCGTTTAATAAAAAGGAATAAACGGAATTTCTGCTACAACTGATACACCTTAATACGTTTCTGAAGGAAAATTTATCCCGTCTCTTATCGCCACGAGCGGATTTCTCTTGGTTATTTTTTTTGAAATTGGTATAACTTTCCAATATTTCTAAGGGTTTGCCTCATATTTGCCATATGCCAATATATCAAGGCAAGTAATCACAAATAATTATTTCGCGTTAAGCCGTTTTCGGACAGACAGACGTAAAAACTTATTTAGAGCAATCAGAAATTATTTATATCGCATATAAAAAAAATTTAAAAATCACTTAAGTGAAAACAAGTACCGTGTGTTCTTAAACATTTCTGTTATCTAGAATAAATATAAAAAAGAAATCTCTGGAATGAGTTTGTTAACATTCTCTGTTGCATGGAGGTCACCAGCTGATCACGGATAGTCAATGTCAATTTATCGATTTTTTTGTGGGTGGAACATTTGTGGACGTATAATTCAGGGCAAAGTTAATGAAAGTTAAATACTGATAATAATATTTTACAAATAAATTTATGGTCTTAATTAAAATAAAAACGAAAAGGGCACTTTATCAATTAATAGTCATTTAGATAAAAATGTTTCTGCTAAATGTGGTGAATATTGACAGTAGTAATTTTACTATGTAATCCAATAACGAAACAGAGAAGGTGGTGTAAGAACTTTGTGAATATATCCAAAAAATACAAAGACGTGATATGTAAACAATACACGCCCGAAATCTTAACCCAGTGCCAGAACAGAAAATAAAATGCTCTTATCTTTTTAATACATACAAATATACATACATTCATACATTCACAAAGACATCCATACATACATGCATACATGCACAAACACATAACTATATAAATATATATATATATATATATACGCGTACATACATACAAACATACATACATACATGCAGACCAAGATAAATACAAATATACAGGCATACAGACATACATACAAATTAATTTACATAAATATATACGTGAATACATAAATATATACTTACTTAATAAATTACTACTTACTTGCATACATACGACATGTAAACATATATAAATAGATATGCAAAAACATACAGACAAAAATATATAAATATATACATACATACATACATACATACATACATACATACATACATACATATATGCATACACACAAACACAAATATATACATACATTTATAGTACCATTCTAAAGAGAACATACAATACGGACAAAAAATATGTACGTAAATACAAAAATACACAAAAGTACATTTGCATACATTCATATATGTATAAGTTTATAGATGAATACATACATACGTACATAGATACATACACACATTCATATATAAATGCAAAAACAAACATAAATATATACAAACTTACATAAATACATACAGAAATAATTATACGTAAACAAACATACATCCATTCGTACATACAAACATACATACATACATTCATAAACAAATACATACATACATAAATACATAGAACAACACATAAATACATAAATAGATACATATAAACGTACCTACATACAAATAAAAATACAGATATACATACCAAAATAAATAAAAACATGCAGGCATACAGGCATACATACACATTAACGCACATAAATATATACCTACATACATAAATACATACAGACTGAATTAATTACTACTTCTTGCATACATATATGTGACATACATGTAAACATACATAAATTGATACATAAAATGTACAGATAAAAATATATACATACATACATATATACATACATACATATATACATACATACATATATACATACATACATACATACCTGCATGCATACATACAGACATACATACATATATACATACATACTTACATAGAAACATTCATGCATAAATACATACAGAAATAAATTCATGCGTAAATTTATACATCCATTCCTAAAATACGTATTAACTTTCATTTGTATAAACATGGACATGTACCGACAGAATGAAATGACTTAATACGTATATTTTTAGTAAAAGCTTATGCACATACAACATTTTACAAACAGAGCTGTCCATTTTGGCTAAAATTGGCAAATATTACCTAGTTTTAGATGCGCAGTAAACTATCAGATAAAAAATTATAAAAGTGAAACCTTACCATTATTTAGCGGCAAGGCTAAATCCATTCAATTTTGCACTTGTCTCATACACACCAGTCTGTAGAAATAAAACTATAGTTGCGGGTTAATTCTAATCAATTTAAAGCTTCTGCCAGGCACTCACAACTTCATGATACTTTTAACTTTTAAAATATGATACAGTCTTTTTTAAATGTATTTTAAAGTTGTAACTTACTTTGGATGCGCGTTTGCATAAATTAAATAAAAACGCTTAGCCCAATAAATTATAACAAGCTAACTAGGACAATTTTAACAAGCTAAATAATTTGCATTAATGTTATCGTCTACGTCACGTCAATTCAATTAACATGTACTGTAATATTTTCGAGATTATATAATGTATACAAAAAATGCATTAATAAATTTATTGGCATATTGAAATAATTTTTCATTTTTTTAAGTTATAACGAACACTATTTACTAATTTTGGTCCAAATAGTTATTTTTGTTCATAATATATCTTATGCATAGTACACCAATATAGTATCTTCAAGTTTCCGTATTCAAATTCAATTAATATAAGCGCATTTGGAATCGTACTATTATATTCACCTGTACGTTATATCATACATATAAAGCAAAAATATATAATATGATAACGGTGCAAAGATTTGTAAAAATGAAGTAATGCACTGTACGCGATAGGCAATGCTACTGACTGGATTAACATCACTTTCGAAATTAATTTAAAATTTTTTTCTAAATTCTCTGTTGAGTTAGGAATATTGCGATTCTCTACACACGTTTCATATCGCCCATTTAAAAATACTTACATGCCTATTGTTAAATTATTGACTATATCAGAAAAGAACAATAATAATTCTTTATTGTGTGTGCATAACTGAAAGTTTATTTTCTTTGAATAGTTTCGAGGAAGCTAATATTCCCCACCAATGTATACATAGTTAAACATCTTCATAAACTATATATATATATATATATATATATATATATATATATATATATATATATATATTCTTATAATTAGGAAAACAACTACAAATAACAAAGTGGATAAGGCCATTTATTTCGTGAATACTAATCATCTCTTATAGAATCATACATATTTATACATTTTGGGTTGTCAATTGGTTATGTTATCGGTGACAAATCTGACTCGTTATTACTGCTGTTTCTTGTTTTGACTAGTAGGTGAGTGTGTATGCGTTTGTGTTTGTGTTGTGTATGTGTGTTTGCATGTAAGGGTCATTCTCGCAGTATTGCGAAGTGATGTCTGAGATCTTGTCATTATTGTTTTGATAACTTGAGAGTTAGCCATTTGTGCAAATTGTTCACTGTTATCTATACAAGTGCTATTTTTCCCAGTATAGTTGATCGTTTCACCCCGCTGCGCAAGGGTGCTATTTTCGCTTGGTAACAACGCTAATGTTGATTGTCGTGTTAAACGCTCACACTGTTTGGAGACTTCTGTCATCGTATGCGCCTCTGTTATCTCAACTTCACCTTGTTGCCTCGTATGCGCCTCTGTTATCTCAACTTCACCTTGTTGCCAATCCGATTGTACGTTTGTTGATTCTAGTCGAGGGCCTGTTGGTTCTTGGCTGGATACTAGTAGATTGTTGTTGAATTTTGTTATCCTTGGCCAGTCGATAAGGATATCATGTTGATGAAACTTTTGAATGTTAAGGTCGGGTGCTTGTTGTTTTATGTAAAGTGCTTCGTAGATGAATAATAATTTTTCGGATTTTGCTTTATGTAGAATTGTGAAATAGGTCGAATTGACAGGGTGCCCCGTTGCCAATATATGATCGGAAATAGCTGATTTTCCTGACGGTGGCAAGCCTTTGTTAATCAATTTCTGTGGCAAATGTTGCTGGATTCTGCTTATCAATTGCTTCTTCGTACGTCCGATATATGTGCTACCGCACATACATGAGAATTTATAGACTATGAATGATTTGGAGAGAAGTGGCAATTGATCTTTGGCATCCAACCTCATGATTCTCTGTGTACTGAATGTCATATTAACTTTAACACTGGGAAAGTTGTCCTTAGTTATTCTATTCAGCCGCCGTGCAATTATTGAGGCTGGTATGTCGCCTCTAAATGGTAAGTTTAGGAAAACCTGCTTGTCGGTGTCCTCTCTAGTACGAATTTGCTTTCGAAGGTATATACTACCGCCAGATCAATGGTGTAGCTATGGGAAGCTGCATCGCACCCCTCCTGGCAGATGTTTACATGTATCACCTGGAAAAAACGAGTCTGAAAGGTATAATTGACCAGTGCGCATTCTACAAAAGGTATGTAGATGATATCTTGTTGTTCATCTCAGAAGCAGCAGACCCTTCCGAAATCCTCAAACAAGCAAATGGAGTCGATCCAGACATCAAATTCACTCTCGAAGTAGAGAAAGACGACAGTTTCCCATTCCTTGACATCAAACTCACTCGAGAAGCAAACGGAGATTTGACACTGGCCATACATAGAAAATCCACTTTCACTGGACAATACATTCATTACAACAGTAGTGTGCCAAAATCCCACAAAAGAAACTTAGTAAACAACCTAGCGAACAGAATCAGGAAGATCTGCTCTGAACACAAGATTGAGGAAGAACTGGGCTACCTCAGGAATATTTTGCTAATGAACAACTACCCAGAGCGGTTCATTGATGTCAACATTAGACCACGGCAAATTCGTACTAGAGAGGACACCGACAAGCAGGTTTTCCTAAACTTACCATTTAGAGGCGACATACCAGCCTCAATAATTGCACGGCGGCTGAATAGAATAACTAAGGACAACTTTCCCAGTGTTAAAGTTAATATGACATTCAGTACACAGAGAATCATGAGGTTGGATGCCAAAGATCAATTGCCACTTCTCTCCAAATCATTCATAGTCTATAAATTCTCATGTATGTGCGGTAGCACATATATCGGACGTACGAAGAAGCAATTGATAAGCAGAATCCAGCAACATTTGCCACAGAAATTGATTAACAAAGGCTTGCCACCGTCAGGAAAATCAGCTATTTCCGATCATATATTGGCAACGGGGCACCCTGTCAATTCGACCTATTTCACAATTCTACATAAAGCAAAATCCGAAAAATTATTATTCATCTACGAAGCACTTTACATAAAACAACAAGCACCCGACCTTAACATTCAAAAGTTTCATCAACATGATATCCTTATCGACTGGCCAAGGATAACAAAATTCAACAACAATCTACTAGTATCCAGCCAAGAACCAACAGGCCCTCGACTAGAATCAACAAACGTACAATCGGATTGGCAACAAGGTGAAGTTGAGATAACAGAGGCGCATACGAGGCAACAAGGTGAAGTTGAGATAACAGAGGCGCATACGATGACAGAAGTCTCCAAACAGTGTGAGCGTTTAACACGACAATCAACATTAGCGTTGTTACCAAGCGAAAATAGCACCCTTGCGCAGCGGGGTGAAACGATCAACTATACTGGGAAAAATAGCACTTGTATAGATAACAGTGAACAATTTGCACAAATGGCTAACTCTCAAGTTATCAAAACAATAATGACAAGATCTCAGACATCACTTCGCAATACTGCGAGAATGACCTTTACATGCAAACACACATACACAACACAAACACAAACGCATACACACTCACCTACTAGTCAAAACAAGAAACAGCAGTAATAACGAGTCAGATTTGTCACCGATAACATAACCAATTGACAACCCAAAATGTATAAATATGTATGATTGTATAAGAGATGATTAGTATTCACGAAATAAATGGCCTTATCCACTTTGTTATTTGTGTTGTTTTCCTAATTATAAGAATACTGTGTTAATTAAAAGGGCATGGATATAATAAATATATATATATATATATATATATATATATATGGAATAAAAAACACATTAATAACAAAGTGGATAATGACCATCTATTTCAGGAATAATAAACTTCCTCTACAACCTTTTACTTATATACATTATGGGTTTTCATTTGAATATGTTGGTGGCAACAAATATGACTCGGTTTTATAATTCTTGTTTCGGCTGATTGGTAAGTGTGGATGAGTTTGTGTCTGTGTGTGTACCTGTCTGCATGTAAAGGTCCTTCTCACTGTACTGCAAATTTATGTCTGAGATCTGGTTATTATTGTATTGAAGGCTTGAAAATAAACCATCTGTTCCAATTGTTCGCTGTACGTGTACCAGTGCTACTTTTCCGAGAGTAGTCTTTCGCTTCACATTTTTGCGCAAATTTTTATTCATCACTTGGTAACAGCACGAATGTGGATTGCAGTGCTGAACGCTCATATTGTTTAGAAATTTCTGTCACCATATGTGCATATTTTATTCCTCTTTAGTTTGTTGCCAATTAGATTGAATGTTTGTTGATTCTAGTCGAGGGCGTGCTCGGTCTTCACTTGGATACTAGTAAATCGTTATTGAATTTTGTTACTCGTGGCCATTCGATTACAATATCATGTTGATGAAACTTTTGAATATTTAGGCCAGTTGTTTGCTGTTTTATATAAATGGTTTCATAAATAAATATCAAATTTTCTGATTTTGCTTTATTTAGAATTGAGAAATTGGTCGAATTGACTGGGTGCCCTGTTTCCAATATATGATCGGAAATAGATGATTTTCCTGACGGTGCCAAGCCTTTGTTAATCAATTTCTGTGGTAAATGTTGCTGGATTCTGTTTATCAATTGCTTCTTCGTACGTCCGATATATGTGCTACCGCACATACATGACAATTTGTAGACTATGAATGATTTGGTGAGAATTGGTAATTGACCTTTGGATTCCAGGCTCGTGATTCTCTGTGTACTAAATGTGATATTAACTTTAACACTGGGAAAAATCTTCTTAGTTATTCTATTCAGCCGCCGAGCAATTATTGAGACTGGTACGTCGCCACCAAATGGTAAGTTTAGGAAAAGCTGCTTGACGGTATCCTCTCTATTGCAAATCTGCCGTGGTTTGATGTTGACATCAATGAATCACTCTGAGTAGTTGTTCATTAGCAAAATTTTCCTGAGGTAGCTCAGTTCTTCCTCGATCTTGTATTCAGAGCAGACCTTCCTGACTCTGTTTGCTAACTAGTTTAATAAGTTTATTTTGTGGGATTTTGGCACACTGCTGTTGTAGTGAATGTATTGCCCGGAGGAAGTGGATTTTCTATATATGGCCAGTGTCAAATCCCCATTTTATTCTCGTGTGAGTTTGATGTCAAGGAAAGGAAAACTATTGTCTTTATCTACCTCGCGAGTGAATTTCATATCTTGATCGGCTCCATTTGCTTGTTTGAGGATTTCGGAAGGGTCTGCTGCTTCTGAGATGAACAACAATATATCATCTACATACCTTTTTTAGAGTGCGCACTGGTCAATTATACATTTCAGACTCGTTTTATTCAAGACGATACATGTATAAATCTGCCAGGAGGGGTCCAATGCAGCTTCCCATAGCTGTACAATTGATCTGGCGGTAGTATATCCCTTCAAAGGTAATTTGCACGTTTTTTGTACATGCTAATATGAGGTCTTTGATGTCATTGGTGCTATAGGGAAATCATGAAACTCATTTTTGCATGACCTTAATAAAATTGAGTTTTATGATTTCCCTATAGACACCAATGACATCCAAGACCTCATATTAGCATGTACAAAAATGTGCAATTTATATTTGAAGGAATATAACACCACCAGATCAATGGTATAGCTATGGGAAGCTGCATTGCACACTTCATGGCAGATTTATACATGTTTCTTCTTGAAATAACGAGCCTAAAATGTTTAATTGACCAGTGCGCACTCTACAAAATCTATGTAGATGATATATTGTTGTTCATCTCTGAAGCAGCAGACCCTTCTGAAATCCTCAAACAAGCAAATGGAGCCGATCCAGATATTAAATTCACTCTCGAGGTAGAGAAAGGCAATAGTTTTCCTTTCCTTGACATCAAACTCACACGAGAATAAAATTGGGATTTGACACTGGCCATATATAGAAAAATCACTTACACCGGACAATACAATCACTACAAAACCAGTGTGCCAAAATCCCACAAAAAAACTTAGTAAACTACTTATCAAACAGAGTCAGGAAGATCTGCTCTGAATACAAGATCGAGGAAGAACTGGGATAACTCAGGAAAATTTTGCTAATGAACAAATACTCACAGCGATTCATTGATATCAACATCAGACGACGGCAGATTCGCAATAGAGAGGATACCGTCAAGCAGCTTTCCCTAAACTAACCATTTAGAGGCAACGTACCAACCTCAATAATTGCACGGCGGCTGAATAGAATAACTAAGGACAACTTTCCCAGTGTTAAAGTTAATATGACATTTAGTACACAGAGAATCATGAGGTTGGATGCCAAAGATCAATTGCCAATTCTCTCCAAATCATTCATAGTCCACAAATTCTCATGTATGTGCGGTAGCACATATATCGGACGTACGAAGAAGCAATTAATAAGCAGAATCCAGCAACATTTGCCACAGAAATTGATTAACAAAGGCTTGGCACCGTCAGGAAAATCATCTATTTCCGATCATATATTGGCAACGGGGCACCCTGTCAATTCGACCAATTTCACAATTCTACATAAAGCAAAATCAGAAAAATTATTATTTATCTACGAAGCCCTTTACATAAAACAACAAGCACCTGACCTTAATATTCAAAAGTTTCATCACCATGATATTCTTATCGACTGGCCAAGAATAACAAAATTCAACAACAATCTACTAGTATCCAGCCAAGAACAAACAGGCCCTCGACTAGAATCAACAAACGTACAATCGGATCGGCAACAAACTGAAGTGGGAATAACAGAGGCGCATACGATGACAGAAGTCTCCAAACAATGTGAGCGTTTAACACTGCAATCCACACTGGCGCTGTTACCACGTGAAATGACAACTTTGCGCAGCGAGGTGAAACGATCAACTACACTGGAGAAAAATAGCACTTGTATATGTAACAGTGAACAATGCGCACAAATGGTTAATTCTCAAGCCATCAAAACAATAATGACCAGATCTCAGACATCACTTTGAAAGAACATTCTACAGAATAAAATGGTCTCGCTTGACGTCTCATCCTTATTTACGAACATTCCACTGGATAAGACAACGGCGGTCTTTTGTGACCTCATTAAAAATAAGTTTTACAATTTCCCTATGGACACAGATGACATAAAAAAGACCTCATATTTACAGGTACAAAAATTTACAATTTACAGTTGAAGGGATATACTACCGCCAGATCAATGGCGTAGCTATGGGAAGTTGCATAGCACCCCTCCTGACAGATGCTTACATGTATCATCTTGAAACAACGAGCATAAAATGTTTAATTAATCAGTGTGCACTCTACAAAGTATGTAGATGATATAACATTGTTCATCCCAGAAGCAGCAGACCCATCCGAAATCCTTAAGCAAGCCAATGGATCCTATTCAGACATAAAATTCACTCTCGATGTAGAGAAAGACAATAGTGTTCCATTCCTAGACATGAACTCTCACTCGAGAAGAAAAAATGGGATTTAACACTGTCCATACATATAAAATCAACTTTCACCGGTAAATACATTCATTACAACAGCAGTGTGCCAAAATCCCACAAAAGAAAAAGTTAATAACCTAGCAAACAGAATCAGGAAGATCTGGTCTGAACAGAAGATCGAGGAAGAACTGGGCTACCTGAGGAAAAGTTTGCTAATGAACAACAACCCAGAGCGGTTCATCGATGTCAAAATCTGACCACGACAGATTAACACTAGAGTGGATACCGTCAAGCAGGTTTTCTTAAACTTACCATTTAGAGGCGACGTACCGAACTCAATAATTGCACGGCGGCTGAATAAATAAACTAAGGAGAATTTTCCCAGTGTTAAAGTTAATATCACATTTAGCTCACAGAGAACCATGAGGTTGGATGCCAAATATCAATTGCCAATTCTCTCAAAATCATTCATAGTCTACAAATCCTCATGTATGTGCGGTAGCACATATATCGGACGTACGAAGAAACAATTAATAAACAGAATCCAGCAACATTTACCTTAGAAAATGATTTAAAAAGGCTTGGCACCTTCAGGAAAATCAGCTATTTCAAAAGTTTCATCAACATGATATTCTAATCGACAAAATTCAACAACAATTTACTAGCATCCAGGCAACACGAAACACCCTCTCGACCAGACACAACAAATATTCGATCGAATTGGCAACAAACTGAAGATTAAAAAACAGCTGCACATACGGTGACAGAAATTTCGAAACAATATGAGCATTAAAAACTGCAATCCGCACCTACGCTGCTACTAAGTGTAGAAAAAGAAATTGCGCAACAAGGTAAAACGAAAGACTACACTCGGAAAAATCAAATTCAAACACGTAACAGTCAACAATGTGAACCGGTGGTTAACTCTCAAGCCATCAATACAAGAATGACCAGATCTCAGACATCACTTTGCAATACTGCGAGAAAGACCCTTACAGGCAAACAGACACATACACCTACACAAACGCATACACACTTACTAATCAGTCAGAACAATAAATAGAAGTAAAACCGAGTCAGATTTGTTGCCACCAACATAATCAAATGAAAACCCAGAATTTATATGAATGAAGGAATGTAAAGTGAAGTTTAGTATTCTCCGATCAATGGCCATTACCCGGTTGTTATTAATGTTCTTCCTTATTATATATATATATATATATATATGTATAGCAGAATTAATATACCTTATGCACGGTGCACAATAGAATATAATTAGCTGTTATAAAGCCTTAAAAGCTAGCTCCGATCGATATTATATATTACAAAATCGGTGTCATTGTACCAAGATATTAAATCGTCTATTAAATATGGTCTTACTGGAAATTTGTCTATGATGAAAT
>JAQBSW010006711.1:0-46435 GCA_029291075.1 Eudiplozoon nipponicum | reverse complement strand
ATGATGTATATATATATATATATATATATATATATATATATATATATATATATATATATATATATATCTCTTCTTATATATATATATATATATAATGTCCATCCCTTTTAATTTTACACAGTATATAATTTTCCACTTATTATTTTCACCATTTTTAAAAATATGTGCTAAAAGAACCGTAATCCAAGGAATAAAATTAATTAATACATGTTATTTATACTAATATCTACAGCCATTGTTCTGGATTCATTAATATTTCTGCTGATCCAATCCATACTATAGTTTTGTCTTAACTAATACCCTCTTAGTTATGTCTGTCATGGTTTTGCGCAATTTAGACTACTTCTTTTTCGTAACGCGATGTGATGTGTTATGGCTTTTATTGAGAATGTGTCCGCAATTAATGGGTGTATTGTATTGTGCGGTACATACATTATTTTTGAAGGCCTGTTCGTTATGTTTCTGATCCCGTCTAATTTGATTTATTTTTTATTTATTTTCCGCACGTTTAGACAGGGATTAAGCTTATTAATTGCAATATCTTCAAAAGCCAGAAGCCTTTTTTTAAATTTTACCTTTTAAAGAACTGAAAAATTATTACTACTAGCAGCATCACTTGTGAATATAACACATTCACATATTGTTGATTTTTGTGAAGGAGCTGCACTCATTTTTAATAATATTGCTTGAAACCTATTTTTTGCACTGTTGATGTACTGAACGTTGCAGTTACATTGGAATTTGTACACAGATAATGGAGTGGACGTCACAGAGAATCTTAACTTTTCATTCGTTCCCTTTGTTGTGTTGAGCACAACTCTTACCTGTATTAATGAAAACTGAGCTTTAGACACTCCATTTATTTTTCTATCGAAAATCTCAGCTGGCAGTTCAACTCCAAAGGGAACACTTAGCGTTAATCTGTGAGGTAATTTTTTTGCTCCATAATGGTCTCCATCTTATTGCCCGAATTTATATCCGATATATCAATCGGGATATCCAGTATTTTTTAACTTTTCGCGAATCAGGTGAACATATCCTGCGTATTCATGTGCCCAAATTGATTATAATTTTCTTTTTGTACGCCCTTTGCACACTACTGGAATAATGGATATAATGCCCAGTTCAGCTTGGTTTCATGTGAACCGATATTGAGATGGTATCTTCTTCATTTCGTGTTATTCCTACATCTAGAAAAGATAAATATCCTGTTCTTCTTCTAGTGTAAATTTAATTGCTTGGTCTACCTTGTTTATGTGATGTAGCAATGTATTTGTATCTTCATTCTTTTTAACGACCATGAAAGTATCGTCAACGTAGCGCACGTAAGTTTGAGCTCCTTTGGTAAATGGGTTTAATCCAGTTGTTTCTAAATGATGCATATATATGTTTGCTAAGATTAGTTCAAGAGAACTACCCATAACTATGTCGTCAATTTTTCTGTAAAAGATTACTTGGAATAAAAAAATTTGGATGGATGGGCAGGATAAAATAAATATCCTTTTAACGTCCACTTATATCAATGTTTCCGCTACTGATAAAGGCAGATATTCACACAGGATATTTTTTTTCATTTTATTTAGCGGAATACTAGTAAATAAGGATTTTATATATAGCGAATGAAATTAAATCTCTTTAAAATTGAAGCCTTGCATTTTCTTATAACAATTGGAAACTATCCTGTACTACGTGTTGCACTCTTCATATCATTATAGGTTTTATAATCCTAAACATTAAACGTGCCGAAAGCAATTCAAAAAAAGAAATCAAACTGGACTGGAAGAGAAATGTAGCAAACAGGCCTTCAAAAGTAACATGTGCCGGAAAATATGACACACCTATTAATTGCGGGCACACTGACAATGAAAACGATGACATCCCACATGAGGTTCCGCAAAAAAAAGAAGGAGTTTAAATTTCGCAAAACAAAGACAGAAATAGGTGAGACGGGATTGGGTGCGACAAATTTGCAAGTTGAATTGGATGACGGAAAATATTAACGAATCCAGAATAATTGCTGTACATACTGGGAGAAATAAGTTTTATTAATAAATTTTATTCCATGGATTAGAGTTCTTATTTAATATATATATATATATATATATATATATATATATATATATATATATATATATATATATATATATATATAATCCAAACGTTTGTTCGGGTGATTGCGTAACCTACAAATTTATGTAAAAATGTATTAGTCATAATGTTGTGTGTGACTTAAATAACCAAAATTAATTATCTTTCTAAAAACATGGGTACCGTTAATTGGCGAGTACTTCTTAAAGCTATGTTTTGCAAACATTTGAGAGTGAACGTACCACGCTGAAGATAGCTTAGTAATTTTCTTTCCACACCTTCATTGTTAAATTCTCATAAATGACCGTTTATTTTTGTCAATTAGCATTTTCAACTCTAATTGGCATTTTCAACCCTTTAACACAATTTTCTAAACGGAGCTACTTATTTTATACGTATAGAGCAGGTATGATTTATGTTGCAAAAGCTAATGCAGTTCATTTCTTTTTTAATGATTTCTTCGTCATGTCATGCAAATTTTTTATAATTTCTATGATATATGGCCTAGAATTTGGTGCTGGATCATTCGCCTAAAGATATTGTCGTAAAACTTGTAATAGATGATTCATCCAACCAAAACACTTCGAAACATTTCGGTAAATTTCGTCTTGTGATTATAGAGCTAAGCAAAATAAATCGTTCAGTCCCACAAGCATCAAAAATTTTATCATTTTTTTTATAAATAACTGTAACATTTTAATAAATGCAGGACTTCAGAATTTTTTTCGTAGCTACAATACATTTCTTTTGTTTTAATATATGGAATACAATAAGTTGTGGGCAATATGAATAAACCTACGAAAGCTGCAAGTTGTGATAAATTGTTATATTATATCTGGTTTAAAAAAACGTTTGCATAATTACTCAATGTGAAAACAGCTTGAGAGCATTCATATTTCCGTTTACCTGTCAGATCTCCAATTTTGAATAAAATTTGCTTTAATGGAGCAGAAGAAGTAAAATATACCGAAGAGGTTTAATTTGAATGCAGGTTTTGAAGAATCATTTAACTGAATAAAATTATGCTAATCATTCATATTAAAATTATTTTTTCAATTTCAAACTTAGAAGTAACATGGCAAATTATTTTTTATAAAAACAAACGTAATATATTTGAACGAAAATCGTGCGACCTTTCCAATCAAGTATTTTGAGGCAATTCAACAAACAAGAGTAACGAATTGTCATTAAAATTAATTGAGTAACTATAACTTGTTTTAAAAATAAATATTACATGTTTAGTTATTTCAAACGAAATTCCTTTTTTCAACACATGAATATCCAGAGTATTAAAACACTTTACATTCGCAGACAACTAATTCAGCTTACTATAGTATTCACTACCACTTCGCAAAACCACATCATAAACATTACATATTTAATTCGTCGAACTTAATTTAATTGGAAAAATAATCAAACTACCGGTAAGATCTGGTCACGTCTTAATTGCGTTTACTGCATACCCATAATCATACGCAGAAATGTGAAGGGTATATGCGTGTTATCTCAAAATTAATTATTTAACCTTATATCTCCTATAATGAAGATTGGTCAATTAACATTAAAACTGATTTCTCGATAGTCCTGGTAGGATTGCACAATTGAGATAGTAAAGGATTTGATTATAGATAGCATAGTTTCATAGATTATAAAATGCCAATGTGAAAATTTATGCATGTCTGCAAATGTATAATATGAGTACAATAGCTAATCGAACATTGATTGTGTGGGTGGTGAATCAAGGATGTGAGCTGGATATAAAAACCAGTCCCAGATTACTCTCATTTGTCAATATAAATTAAGCATAGATCGAATTGCCTCTGCTACCTAAAAAAACTCCAAATTTATACTGGTAAATGTCTATATATAATGGGCTTTCTGCTTACACCAAGCTGGAAACATTGATTCGTATACCATAATAGTTTAAATATTGATAGCAATTAGTATTATTGTTGACGAAAAGGTGCCAAAAAAGAATTTTAGTTGCGTTATTTCATTTTACATTCTATATTGCCTATTTAAGCAGGTATACAATCTGTAATGATGAATTCAAAAAACTAATTAAAATCTATAAAAGAACGCAAAGATTGTTTCAGAAAACTAGAAAACGAGAATGAAGAAACAAATTCTTGCAAATCGACATTTAACTGACACGTATTTGGAACTGTTGTTAATAAAGGGTAAATTCTTTCCACCTAAGTCGAGCGTGTGTAATTAAGTTTAATTAAACAAGATGGGAATACTTTTTATTTAAAATTTTTTTTGCTAGATTCCGTCTTTGGTTAAAAATTATAATGGAAGTTTATGCACAAAATATAAACAGTAATGGCTTTTGAATGCCAATTTGAACGAAAATAGTTGAAATGGCCTTAGACACGTAAGTAACCCAACAAATTGTTTTTTTGTTTGCTTATTATGTCTTGAAAATTTTATAGCTCATAAATGCAGGCTAAGAATGCCAACAATAATAAAACACATTTTGAAAGGAAAAACAGTTCAGATGTGCCTAAAGTACACTCAATTCGCGCTAAAATTGACCTAAATTCGAATTCCATATCCAAATTTGGGATTCAGGTCGATTTTGGCAGTTTGTCGCACTAAAAAATTCGTAGTAAAAGTGACGCAGTTAAAAAAACGTAAAATGAACTCATACGAGCAAATTTGAACCATATTGACGGGCAAAAACAAATAAATATTCTGCCGTTCAGGCTAATTATAATTTAACATGATACTAAGATTATGATTTAGACGTCATTTTGGTACAAAAAATATTTGTGTTATTAATCGACAGTTAAGCGTCATATAAAATAATATTTCTTATTCATCGGACAAATAAAGGGTGAAACATTTTCAAGTTTCAAAATGATATTACCTTATTTTAGGTCGGGTTACTAAAGGTATGACCAGAGGCTTTCTTCGGGGTTTAGTGAAGGATACTTCAGCAAATATGTAATTACGCTTATTTTAATCAAGGTTGCGATATTAATGTAAAAATAAGTCACATTATGTACATACATTTTTCAGTATAAACTAAGCATTGTTAATCGTGGAAAAGACAATACATTCAGAAGACCGATATCGTACTTATTGGCAACTGTTCACGCACTGTGCAGAATTTTCCCAGGTTCGAGCCCTGTCCGCAGCAATTTATGGGCAGAACTTGAATATTTCTCAATAAGGACGAAACCGGTCTACTTAATGAATTGTCTCTTCTAAATTAAAAAAAATACTTAGTTTATACTGACTAATGTATGTACATAATGAAATCGGTGTTTATATCAAGATCGCAAACTTGATTTAAATAATTTTTATGAATGTGCACAAAACCTGTGTTCGTTTAATAAATTAAATTCCAGGTAGCGTGTTGTTTGCTCTGTAATTACAGATTGGCGTGATTAGATGGAACTTTACGTCTAGAAAGATGCCATATAGGTTCCACCAAACGGATAGGATAAGTTAGTATATACATTAAAAAGGTTTGTAGCATACAGCAGGTTATCTCAGGAGTTAGAGTAATAGATTCCGAAGCAGATGGGCCCAGGTTCGTGCCTTATCCGCGGCAAAAATTGAACGGTCCGTAAAGTGTTAAGAAATATGACGAAACACGTTAACTGGTTTAATTGCATTTGCTGTATTATACAACGCATTGTTTATACTTGTAAATGTATGTATATAATTGGATTGATGCTTACATCAAGATTGAAATCTTTATTTAAAAAACAATATTACCACAGCCGGGACAACTAATCTTTGTTTAAGCATTGACGTAGACATATATTTCTTGCATGGATAATTTGAAAATAAAAATTAAGACGCAAATAAGTAACGAAGAAGAACATTGAAATTTTTTTAACTCCTAATGAGAGACCCATTTCATTTTTACTCCAGCTCCATATATGCACATAGTAACCAATAATATACTCCACGGACACAAAATAAAACACGTTGGAGATAATGAAGTTTTAATTTGAGCTTATGCGTTCTAAATTCCAACATGAGGAATTTTGCGGGTGGTCAAATATTATTCGAAGTTGAAATGCTTAATGAAATATTGTGACGAATTGTGATTCTAACAAAGATGTTATATTTCAAGTCATTTATTGATACTTTATACTAGTAAATCAATGCAAATTCGCGCTTCTGTGTTCTTATTTACGCTCCCTCGCATTGTGATACCAGTGATTGCGCTTACTTCTTGTAGATTTCGGCAACCTAGATATCAGGTTATTCTTGAATGGCACCCAATGATCCAACCGGATTTGTTTAGTTCACTAACTGAAATTCTGTTAGCTGTTTGTATATTTAATTATATGATGCAATTCATTTACTAGTTTCATTTGTTATAGACATTGAAAACAATCTTTGAATATAAACAAATAAAATTATTTTTAGCAAAGCACTTTGATCTCGTTCAGAATCCATTAAGAAAAAGAAAATATTTAAGGATAATTCTGAGCTTTTCTCATACTGGATTTAATGACAACTCATGCGGACGAAATTGCTTCATACAATTAACCAATCAATGATTGCGCGGGTGGTGGTAAAAATTCTTTAAATCAAGTTTGCGAGCTTGAAGTAAACGCCAATCCCATTGTATTTAACCAGTCGTCGAACAACATAGCTAAACTACCGCCAGTCGCACGCACTGACGCGTTTCGAACTTCATGATCATCCCCAGAGTACGACGGCAGTGACTAGCGAGGATCAAAGCCGCAATGCATATATATATATATATATATATATATATATATATTTATAAAGCATCATTAAAAAGGAATTACTTAACGTTGCTATTCGGTTTATGTTGCCAACCACTAGAACTTTTATCGAAAAATAGTTTTAAACGTTATTTAAACAAGCATTGATAACGTGTTCATATCTTTGTGAGTATCTGATGCTGATATTTGCATTGGATTAAGCAACCTAATATCGTTAAAGTGATTATCAATCGACTCTGAATGCATTGATTTGTGGATTAAATATCAATTTAAACATGCTATTTTTAAGATTGGTTTCAATATTAAGTCTAGTGTGGCATCTGGATTTTCGAGACTGAATGTTTATTAACACTAAATAATAAATAAATTGAAATCTATAATTTCACATGGTTGTCTCATGATTGAAAAAATGCGTAGGCAAAGACCAGGAGATAGAAACAACTGGCACGTGGCCACCTAATGACGTCCAGATCGCTCAGCAGATAAACTACAGAAAGTACTGGATGAGATCGACTAAGATATTGAAAATCCCGTTTTTGACACTGTTGAAGAGAAAGGGACTAGCGGTTTTGCTGCTGAAATGAAACTTCAGGATTCCGTCATTCATTTCGTAATGTAACGCGTTGTAATGTTAACACACAAATTTACCACCATAAGGTTAAATGGATATCCAAATGGAAACAACATTAACAGAATAACGCTAAAATAATGATGAGTATTGACGTCATGAACAATTAAAATTGATTCGATAAATAGACGGAGGTATGATGTTGAAAATTAAATACAATAAGTGAATAACAGCACCGCACTAGAGCGTATATTTTCTTATTTGCGTGGTGATCTAGAATAATCCATCTAGAGAAAATAGAAACACCTAAGTTACTTTGGTAAAATTTGCTTTATTTATTATCTAGAAAACGCGTAAAAAACGCAGATTGATAGACTAATTATCGCTAATTAGCAAACATATAACAGAAACTGGAGAGCAATATGTTAAAAACATTATTGATAAAAATAATTCAAATCAAGTTTGCGAGCTGCATATTAAACTAATCCCAATGTATTCAAACAGTAGTACACAATAGTAAACCAACTGCCAGTCACACGCTGTGAAGAGATACAACCTTCTATGATCATTGAACTCTCCAAGATTATTATGATAGAAAGACGAAAAACTGACTATGGAGGACCAAACAGCAATGTATATATATGGAAAGTAAAATAAGATATGCGGCTCTCATCTCTAGTAGTCTCGCCTAAGTTGCACTTTAATGGAATTTTCGAGTGCTCAATTTCTATGCTGGCACGAAAATTAACTTTTGTGGCTTTCGTAAAACGTACATAAGTTCACGTTTTTGACTGCATAGAAATTGTGAAGCCAACATTTCCAGTCAAGTACAAAGTATGCAAATCTACTAAGGGTGAGAGCCACATATCAATATTTTTCCATTTTTGTGCATTGCGGTTTGATCCCCGTTTGGCAATTCACCAGAATATGCTGGCAACAATCACAGAAACTCGAGACGTATCAGGACATGTGACTGCCATTATTTTTGCCTGTCTTAGGCGATTGATAAACTACAGTGGGCGTTGCGTTTATCCAAGACTCTCAAATTTGATTTAAGTAAGACAATTAATTGCATGAACTGCGACAATGAATTTGCGCGGCATTATTATTTCTTTGAAAATTATCTTCGCACCCAAAATTGACCAAGTAATAAAGCGCGTGAGAAACTTCGTTCAATTTTGTCTATAGATACTTTGATTTAACTGATATCTTAACAATGAATGCCGTTACAATTTAACAATAATTGATTGCGCGGGTGGTGGTAACAAATCTTTAAATCAATTTTGCGAGCTTGATGTAAACACCAATCCCATTGTATTTAACCAGTCGTCGAACAACATAACAAAACTACCGCCAGCCGCAACGCACTGACGCGTTTCGACCTTCATTGATCATCATCAGAGTACGACGGCAAACTGACTATCGAGGATCAAACCGCATTGAATATATATGGAAATCAAACTGAAATTGTGCAGCCGGCATTTCCAGTCAAGTTTAATGTATGCGAGACTGCTAGAGGTGAGGGCCGCATATCTAAATTTGATTTCCATAAATATTCAATGCGGTTTGATACTCGATAGTCAGTTTGCCGTTTTACTCTGATGATCATCATGGAAGGTCTAAACGCGTCAGTGCGTTGCGGCTGGCGGTAGTTTTGTTATTTTGTTCGACGACTGGTTAAATACAATGTAGTTGGTGTTTACTTCAAGCTCGCAAACTTGATTTAAAAAATGAATGCCATTCACCGACTAGGCATTCGTTATTTATTTATCAATGCACTTTTTGGTTATGTGAACAGGTGAAATTAAAAAAAAACTATCCAAGTGCACGTCTACGTGTTAATTTATTCGTACACGTATCTGAGGCGTGTATATTAGTTATGCAACTTCTGTCAAGATAGTAATATTTTTCGGCAAACATTCTTTGTTTACTTTACAGCGTAAAATCAAGATATCAAGGCTTGTGGAAAACGTTGTTAAATGGAGTAGAGCATTGCTCGAATTACATAACAAATATTTAACTATAAGGAGAACCGTGCACTATGCTGAATGGGTTGTACTACAGCCAAAATCAGACCAGTTGCAGTTTCATGTTTGAGGCCGGCATTGCACCAATGACTATGTAGAGCTCATGTGAATACAATACAACAGCAGCGCAAGAATTAAGACAAAGGGGAGTCAAGAGAATACGCGAGGCGGCAGTCGGGCCGTAGGAACTAAAAATAAATGCAAAATAATAAATTTAGTTTTTTTTAAAAATAAAAGGATGGGTGCTTTATACAAACAAGTATTTCGAGATATATTGATATGATAAATTCGATGTTGCTAGTGAACGAAAAGATTGTTCCGATTTATAGTTTGGAGGAGCTGGTTCATAACTTACCTTAACAAATGGGCACTGTATTCATTGAGGTAGGAAATATGAGGTTTCATCTTAATGCAAATATCACTGACAAAAGTGAGGAAATCTGCTTAAGGGACCAAACTCTAATGGACCAGCACAGTGACTAATTTTTACTAGGTGCGCAACAACTAATTACTCCCGTGCTCAAATTCTGACCGTGGAAATTTTGTGTATTACTGCCAAGTGTGCAACAAGGGCGAGATCAGACGAATAGACGAAACGCCAGGGACAATTTATGCAGAAAATAGTTTCTACTGCCCACACATATTTAGTCAAATAATATCATTATAAGTATATTATTTTATATAGTGACATCAATTATTAGTCGCGAATGGTTAGTTTAAAGCACCGGTCTTAAGCAATTTCTATGGATAATCACGTTAACTACAACTGACATTAAAATCTAATTATTATATGATAGAAAATATTATACAATACGCAGGGTTTGTAGTGTGTGTGGTCAATTACGTTATATTTAATCAAATTTTGCATGGTTCAATATACAGTCGAAATTTCTGGCTACTATTGATAATTAATCCAATGGATAATCTGCATTCGCAATCATGTGATGTTATTAATTTTTTCACAAACTGTATATGCAAAGCTCCTATGAAAATAATATCTAGTTTTTGGGCGAAAAACGACATTTCATAACAAAGTGTAAATTTAAGGTTTATTTCAAGAATGAAAGTTGACTCGCCTGGCCACGAATCGACTAAACCAAAAACAATATTTTGCACCAATTAACTTTGTGTCAACGAACATTCCATCGGATTGGCAACGAACGGATTGAAAAACAGCTGTGCAACCAGCTTGGCTATCATCGATAGTAATGACAGAAATCGCACAACAACAATAATGGCGATCGAAACTGGAATCACACCGAACTGATCTGTTACTAGGCGGAAAAAATAAAACTTGTGACCAACGTGATACGAACGTCAACATACAGGGGGAAACATTCGCACACGCTAAAGCCAATAAAGCAAACATCAGGTCAAAACCCTATACAATAATACAAGAATACCACATGTCTGAAACATAACCTATTTGTACAATAAAAATTGACACCTTCAGGCGCGCAGACACAAAAATGTACGCACTGACAAATTAACAAGCAAAAAACTTCCAACAATAAATTGTTCTAAAAATAAAAATCAAATTAGTAATCATTCAACTAATCAATCGAACACCCCGTGTGTGTTTCAATTGAGTATCCTCGAAATAAATCGGCCATAATCCATAATTATTTGAACAGATTTAGCGCACAAGATGAAGCAAAAAGTCGAGAATTATATATATATATATATATATATATATATATATATATATATATATATATATATATATATATATATGATCATTTCACTTCATTTGCCAAGATTTTCACGTAGTAACAACGCCAGTGTTGATTGCAGTGTTAAACGCTCACATTGTTTGGAGACTTCTGTCATCGTATGCGCCTCTATTATTTCCACTTCAGTTTGTTGCCAATCCGATTGTACGTTTGTTGATTCTAGTCTAGGGCCTGTTTGTTCTTGGCTGGATACTAGTAAATTGTTGTTGAATTTTTTTATTCTTGGCCAGTCGATAAGAATATCATGTTGATGAAACTTTTGAATATTTTATTTTGAATATTTTTGTTTTTATATATGGGATATATATATATATATATATATATATATATATGAGGATATATATATATATGGGATATATATATATATATATAAGTTTATTATAAAATAAGCATGTATTTAGTATAAGGAGATTCATCCAGTAAACTGGTTTTTCCTTATTGGTAAACTTCAAGTTTTGTTCAGAAATTTTCCTCGGGCGAGGCTCGAACTCTGGTATATTTACTTTTGGTGTCAGTGGTTCCCTACACAGTGTCACCTTGTCGTACACTAAAGACACTCTTCTTTTATATATTTGTTTATGTATTTGGATAGCCTTTCGTTCAAGTGGAGCTCTTGAGGCATCCCTTTGGACATAAAGCTCCACCCACAGACCAGCACACATTCATTATAGAGCAGATATCACACTACCTAGGAATTGTTATTGAATTAAAGATTTATAGAAATCATTGATTGCACGTGTGGTGCTTACATTTATTTAAATCAAGATTCCAGATTAATACAAGCACAAATTCCATTATATATTGTTTTCAGTATAAATTAATCATTTAATAAATTAGTAAATGCAACTCATCCAGAAGACCGGTCTTGTCTTCTTTGGGAACTGTTCAAATTACTGTTCAGAATTTCCGAAGGACTGAGTCAGCCTACCACAAAATACATAAAATAATTGATTATATAAAAAAGTGTGTATTTTATTACCCATTCGTTTAGGCTAAGCCCTTGAGGCATCTCTTTAGGCTTACAATTGTGTATTAGGACAGTTCAGGAATGGCTAGTTTTAATTTAAGGCCTCAAGATATTCTATATTATTTCCACTTAAATGAAAGGTAAACGAGAAATATAAGTTGGGATATGACATTAGATTGTTTCTAATATGCGGAACATGTGGCGTAGTGGATAGAGTTCCAGTGTTCGAAGACAACGTGCTCCGGTTTGTGTCTCCTCAGCGGCAAATTTCAGACAATACTTGAAGAGTTACCAAAATATTGAAGGCGGTCTAATAGCCTTTGTTGCCTAATGCAAAATATAATTCATTCTGAAGTAATGTGTATAATCAATATGCCGCCATTAGACTTGGCATAAATATTTATTTTTATATGATTTTTCCATTAGATATTTTTCTGGTAACCTGAGAACACTAATGGGTGTAGTTTAACGACATGCACTTGTTGGCAGAAAATAACTGCACTTAAGACGCAATCCAGAAAGGTTTTCTATAATGACCGATTCTAATTAATATTTATATTTATTTAATTAATCCGTTTGATGGTTTACCGGTAACGAGAGAGGGCTAACGAGTGTAATTATATAACATGCAATAACTGAAGGAGCCAAAGCTGAACTTCGAACACAAGGCCGACAACTTGTCAATAATGACGTTATTCTTATAAATGAAAATTTCAAACTGTGTGGATATCAAAGGCGTCAACTTGCATAAACTGAGCATTTTTTGTAAAAAGAAGTTGCGTTCAAATTCTTAAAAAGATTTCAGAAATAGAAGCCTCTTATACAAAGTAAAGACGAATTTGGCATCGTAATGAACATTTGTTATATTTTTATAAAGCTATGATCTTCACTTGGGCAAGTTTGAAATAAAAATAAACACAACAAATTCAGTCCCATTCCTACGCTGTATTGCCTTATCGAATACCTAATTGCCACATCAATATTTAGGATATTTTAATTATCCTCTAGACACAGCAAAATGTTGATTATAATTAATATTTAATAATTCATCTCATGTCTATATCTAATCTACGAAATAGACAGATTTTGCCCCCGTGTTGGCTAGAAAATGAATTTTGATTTCTTCTTGAATACCTTCGAATGAATAACAGGTGAAATCTCATCAAGGATGTTGTTTTTGTCCAAAATTAAATATTTGCTTCGTATCGATTTTCACGTATAGCCTTGTATTTTTATCTTTTATCATAAAGTCCATAAAATAAATGCCGGCGTTTATTTTATGTCTCTTTTGCTCTTTTATTGGTGACATTTAGTAGAAACAATCTATTTCGATAACAGTATACCTACATACAAACTTATAATTCAGTGTGTTTATTTCCTTTATTTTGACGTAATAATTTATCTATACTGATCTCCACAAAACTATTCTTCAAACTGAGGCCATTCACCAACCAAGAGCGGAAATTTTAAACTTTTAAAAAATTATTAATACTACTATCAAATTTCGCATCTAATAATTAATTATATATATATATATATATATATATATATATATATATATATATATATATATATATATTCAAATATTTGTAAATATAATTTATCAGTATAGGCTAAACATTTCATCAGATAAAAAGTATATTTCCTCAAGTACATCAGTTTCGTCCATATCGGTTGCACATCATTTACATGCCAAAATTCCCTAACACATTCCAAGGTGGCATCGTGTCCGTTCTATACATACAGTCTGGCCGATGGCTAGTTAGTTCATACGCGAAGCCGTACCGATTCCGCCGAAAGGAAAACTGATAAATACCCGACTAGGTAAGTTATTATTTAAATCAAATTTGCGTGCTTGTAATAAACATCAATCTCATTGTATTTATCCAGTCGGACATCATAGCTACGCTTCTGTCGATTGCTAGGCTATTGGACTGGTTAAATAAACTTGGTCTATATGATTTTTTCACCACTCAGGCAATCAGTGATTGCATAGCTGGTAAGTAATTGAAAATTGTGTACAGTGCACGCCATCGGCAACGTTGAGGATGAATTTCAAGATCAATTCTGTAATTCTTCCTGGTTCAAACGTAGTACTCGTCAATTGTGGTAACTACTTTTTGAAATTATGATAAGGACGATTGCCTACTACTTGGTGACTTCAATTTTCGATCATATGCAATTTCTGGTTACACTGACAACAAATGTTATAAAACACACCCATCATACTATATATATATATATATATATATATATATATAGATATATATATATATATATATATATATTGAATTTGAGTACAACAGCAGGATATTGTTTATATGTATTTTTGTCAGTATAAACTTAGCATTGCGTCAGGTAATATAGGTAATCCATTTAGTATACCAATGTCGTCTTTAATGGAACGCTTCTGGTACTGTCCAGGATTTGCCGCAGATGACATGCGAACATGGGTATTTTTGCTTCATTATCTGTGACTCTGTCCACTGCGCTGCCCGTGCCCATACTACACAAAATTAAAAGTAAAATACCCATTTATATTTTCGCGTTAGCTTTTCTCCAGGTGAAACCGATATATGTATAAGCATACTAGACAACTAAGTATCATTATATCATCATGTACGAGGTTTTTGTTTAAAGAAACCATCACTGGTATGTATTGTATTATTAGCAGTTGTTGATGCCGAAGATTTCAAATTGCCGATTTCAAACCAAAGTTAAACCAGTTAATGCACACTTGTGCCTGCTATAAATATGTAACTGAACCGCAATTCAAGAGATATAGAATATCTTTGTGATTGTATGGCAAATCCAATTGGGCACGTAAAATAAGGTTTGGCATTTGGCTTTTTATTTCACCTTAAACTAATTATGATTGAAATTTTGAACATTAGGAATGAATTAGAATGTAATAAAATTTATTCATCTTCGAAATCAGATCTCATAATATATAGACAATACAATTAAACAGTAATTGATTGCGCGGGTGGTGGTAATAATTTTATAAATCAAGTTTGCGAGCTTGAAGTAAACACCAATCCCATTTTATTTAACCAGTCAAGGAACAACATCGTCGATATGTTGTTCGACGACTGGTTAAATACGATAAGGATTGGTGTTACACCTCCATCTCTAAACTTTCAATTTAAAAGTTCTTATGTATTCTGAAATTATCAGTCAATGGAAGCTGCATGCCTTATATATGTATATATATATATATATATATATATATATATATATATATATATATATATATATATATATGGAAATTTCATTTCATGAATAACTAAAGAATTGATTGAAATCTTGCGAATGAATGACAACTAAATTTAAGCCACCTGTTCACATTATTGAGAACATTTGGAGCAATTTGATGTGAAATGAATGAACTTGCACGAAGACTATAATAACATCATCATTCCTAGAGCAAACAAAATAGGAATTAAAATTGCAATAGCAGCATTGGGAAACCATAAGGAAAGATGTTAAAAATATCAGACCTAATTATCCTTTTTAACATGAGATGTTACCTTCTACATTACCTGTATTTTCGTCTCCAAAAATTTCTCTCATTTTACTGCTGTTTGTATGTAAAGTTAAACTTTTGGTAAGCCTATAATTAGGCAAGCGTTATATCGAAATGATTCATCTATTCATAACTAAATTTCATTTGAATCAGAAATGTTCAAATGTGTAAACAATTTACAAGGTTTTGTGTGCTTCAATGGTGTAAAACTAATTTATTAGTCCACAGTGCATTTAACATCGGAAGCCAAGACTATTTGTTTGCACATACGTAGATAGTTAGCTTCTGTCAGCAAAAATAGTTCTTATTTAAACTGTGGCCGTCTCAAGCTGATCAGCAGGACGATTGGCGAAAATTTTAACTGAATTAAATACTGTTTGTTGCGGAGAACTAATAAATATAATACCAATTATATTAGGTGTTGCGAACCTATTATTTCATTAGTTCAGTTGTGACCAGAGGATAAACCAAAGGCAGCAGAACGGAAAGTATAATCTCATGCACATTCGTTTCGTACTTTACTGGCGACTCATCTAGTAGGAGGAGCCGGTATTCACGCCCTTAACCACTACATATTTAAGTAAGGAATGTTGGATAATAGGACGGTACAGAAATCTCCTAGACGAATGTGCTAAACCTGCCGTAGATTAGCTAACATCGTATAGTCTCGACGAAATGCGACTTCGCGCTAACTCACTCTATCATATATATATACTGAGTCCTGTAAGGATAATAGCCTATGACTATTGTGTTAGTAAATACCAACATTATTGTACCGCAAACGTACATGGTACTAACACTATGGTTTCCAAGTCGGTACATGGTACTAACATGATGGATATCAATGTATGCTATAGTACACCGAAATTAAGAATTAAAACTATTTCTGAACACTTGTTACTCCAGTAAATCCATACAGTCTGAACTAATTCGTTACTAGGTTCGCAACGCCTAATACATAATTGCATATATATTAGCTCTCCGCAACAAACAGTATTTAACTGTTATATATTGAATTGAATGATGCCATGCTTACCGCGAAATGTGATAACTGGTATCGATCAAGGCCAGAGTGTATGGATTTACTGGAGTAACAGGTGTTCATAAATAGTTGTAATTTTCAATTTCGGTGAACTATAGCATAAATTGATATCCATCAGGTTGGTACCATGTACCGACTCGGAAATCATAGTGTTAGTACCATGTACCTTTTCGGCACAATAATGTTGGTATCGGTTACTAACAGAATAGTCATAGTGTTAGTATCCTTTACAGACTCGGTATATATATTATATCGTGTGAGTTAGCGTTAAAGTCGCATTGTCGTAGACTATATATGATGTTAGCTTCACTACTGCAGGTTTACATATTCGTCTAGGAGATTGTACCGTCCTATTATCCCACATTCTTCACCCAATAATATAGTGGTTAAAGGGCGTAATATCGGCTCCTACTGATGAGTCGCCAGTAAGCACGAAACAAACGTGCATGAGATTATACTTTCCGTTCATGCTGCCTTTGGTTTATCCTTCTGGTCACAACTGAACTAATTTGTTACTTGGTTCGCAACACCTAATACATAATTACCTTAAACAGTAGAAAGTTAAAAAAAGAAGAGGCTAAGGCTAAATAGCATAAAAACGAAGCTTCTTTTCATCTGAGCAGATTGTAACGAAAGTTCTGATTATGCACTAAGGAAATAGCTTTCCAAACGCGTCTATAAACATTTCCTGGAGACGTAAGCGCGGTGTATGCGACATTCGTTATGAGTGGGTATATTTCACTTCTCAGGTGTCGCTGATACACATTATAATGCCGCCAGTACGAGAAACTAGGACCTGTCAGCCATTCAGATAGAAATTAATCTTCGAATTTACAGACAGCGAGAGAATATTTGGCCACAAATTAAATTACCGTTGAAATTGCTTTGCATATTATTTGTGCTCTCAAAATAAAATACTTTTACCGAAATTAGTAGTAACTGACAATGTGCTAAAATATAACGAAGTTCGTGGAAATAGATGAATTAATCAAGCATTTACTTTAATCAAGGTTTCGATCTTGACATAAAAATCTGACCCATAATGTATAGTCTATAAAAGTCAATTCATCCAGGAGACCGGTTTCGACCGTATTGGTAACTCATCATGTACCGTCCAGAACTTACCCCGGACAGGACTCAAACCTGGGCACGTCTGCTTCGGAATCTGTTGCTATAACCACTGAGCCACCCTGCCGCACATTACACACAACTTTTAGTTATTTACTGATTTTTTTATTGCTTCGCTTTTCCCTGAGGTAGAGTCAATATGGCATCCCTTTAGACCTAAAGTTCCAACCAGTCATCCCCAATCTGCTATTATAGAGCAAACACCACGCTACTTAGGGAAGTGGTATTGAAGTGACCATTTATTTTAATAAACGACCATTGGTTGGGCGGGCGATGATAAAAATTACTTTAATCAAAGTCGCGATTTTGATATAAAAATCTGACCCATTATGTGCCTACATTTATCAGTCTAAATGAAGCATTGCATAGTGTAGAAACGGCAATTCATCCAGAAGACCGGTTTCGTCCTTGTTGGGAACTCATCACGTACTGCTCAGAATATATACACCGCTTAGTTTATACTGACAGATGTATGTACACAATAGGTCAGGTGTTTATACCAAGATCGCAACCTGGATTAAAGTAATTGTTACCACTGCGCGCGCAACCAATTGAGGTATAATTAAACAAGCATTTTCCTCTGAACAGTAATGACGTCACCATCTAGCCAACATATCCGCTGCTTACCTGCTTCCCTGTCGTTTGGATGATGGCTTGTCCGGCACCGTTTGACGTCGTTTGATCAGTCGTCGCACTCGACATCTCTTCTGTCAAAATCTGTTTAATTCAGACAATGTGAAGGAAGAACTTCTTGTAAGTTCATAAGAAGTTAGTCTAATTCAAAGCTCACAAAGCCCACATTTATTAAAGTAATAGAAAAGTAATTATTCATGGAAGACTAAAAATATAACATTACCTGAAATTACGGTTTCAATTCAATGAAGTCCATTATTTCTAGACAAAATGCATATCTGCATATTGGTGTAGTACCGGATCCTATTAAGAAGTAGTCAGTAGGCATTAGACGCATCCGTAAATGAGGAAAATAAAGTTATTGCTGGGTTTCTGTATTGTTAAATCATGCAATACAACTGATCCGCGGATAATGTCGGTTATGCAATTCATAATCAGACACGATCATAATTTTTGCGGCTTCCGCTACATTCATTTAAAGTATCCAATAAAACTATCACTGCATGCCTGTGTGGTGTCAAACCCTATTTAAATTAAGTTTTCGGAGGTTAAATAAGCATCAATCCCATGTATTTAGCCAAATGTACAACACAGAAAAAATTAACGACAACCACACGTACTTCCTTAATGATCATCAGAGCACGACAGGAAAATAGACTAACAAGAATAAAACTGCAATGAATATATCTGTTCGAAATTTTCAAAATCAGCTTTTACTCATATTAGTCTCCTATAAAGTTTACTAGATTGGAAGTCGGCTCCACAATTTCTATGCTGTTTTAACATTAACTTGCTTGCTTCCGCCACATTTCTATAAGTTTTGGTCAGCCTTTCATTCAGGTGAAACATATTTTAAAATTCTTACGATCTGAAGTTCCAAATAAGCACTTTGAATCCCTCATAATACAACAAACACCACGCGAATTGAGAAAGCTATAATGAAGTGAAGACTGATGGCTGGATTTCTTTTATGTGTATGCTGCCAGTATAAACTCAGCATTGCACCATGTAACAAAGACAATTTGTTTAGTAAGTATTTATTAGGTATTGCGAACCCAGTAATAAAGTAGATCAGTTGTGATCAGAAGGAAAAATCAAAGGCAGCATGAACGGAAAGTATAATCTCATGCACATTCGCTTCGTGCTTACTGGTGACTCATCAGTAGGAGCCGGTATTACGCCCTTTAACCACTATATATTTTGGCGAGGAATATGGGATAATAGGACGGTACAGTAGACTGAATTTGTTCTTATTTGGAACTCTAATTACTGTCATTAATTTGCTACGGAGAGGACACGAACCGAGGCAGAATTGCAAACGAGCGTGCACTTCCATTCATCGCGCCATCCGTGCTACTTATCACACGAAAGTTATATATAATTTATATTTTTTTTAGTTTTTCCGTCAGTTGGACACTAATTGAAATCTGTTAATACTTGAACACACACACATATAAACACACACACAATGTCAGAGGTGATTGGAGATATATTGAAGAGTTCCCAATAAGAATGAAATATGTCTATTGGATAAATTGCCTTTGTTACCTGATGCAAAGCTTGCTTCATTTGTTTCGTGAAATGCAACTGATGAAGGCCTACGGTAAGTCTGGCCGAAATATTTTGTCAAAAGAAAACTACGGGAACAATGAAAGCTGCGTTGGCCAAAACGCAGACCAGGTAATTTCAATTAATCCAGGTTCACAATTAATAACTTCATTCAAGAATGAAATATGTCTAAAAGATGAATTGCCTTTATTACCTGATGCAAGGTTAAATTTATACTGGCAACATACGCATACTGCATTCCAATATAACTTTCCCAAGTTCCAAGGTGGATGTAGTATAATGGCAGATTCGGACTGCTTAGTAAGAAATTCAGGTCTTAAGGAATTCCACCTGAAGGAAAAGATTAATACAAATATAAGTTGATACATGACAAACCAACGGGTAGCATGCGATACAAGTTTCGTAGTTTCTACTCGTAGACTACAAAGAAAATATTCTCCGATTCGACTCACGTTCGTGGAAAATTATGATTAATTCCAAATAAGGACGACACCGGTCAATCGCAAATTTGATTTAAAGCATTTTTACCACCACCCGCGCAATAAATTATTGTTAAATCGGACTAATTGCCTTTTTTCTGTCTGATAGTAAGATAATGCGAGTTAATTAATTAATACATTATTTTAAATGAAATATACTATGCTACTGTTAACAAAATTAAATGTTATTAAAAGTTGAACATATATTTCGTGCTGTGGGCTGTCAAATTCTGTATAGCACCGCTTATAATTTCAAATTAATTATAGACATACAGGTCAAGTTAAAATTGTGTGTACTCACTTCAATTGCATATTTTATATTAACATTGAATAATTTGAACAGGATTTGAGCCTGGACAAAGCCATACAGGTTACCCTTCAGTTGTTGCCAGATTTTTTAAGCGTGCGGTGAGCTTACACTACACGCGAATTTCTTTATCTTTTACGTATAGTGTCCTTTCGGGAAGGGACCGTGTAAAGTCCATGATCACGGTAATCGAAGTCGCTATCTTGATATGAAAGTCTGACACATTATGTACATGAATACCTCGGTATATAATAATGAGTTATTTATCCTATATCTAAATATAAAACAAAACAATTATGATGAGAATTATTCAATTAAATCTTTAATTCAAATTAAATATACCAAATAAAATTTTATTAAAAATTAAATATATATTTCGTCCCATTCGCGGTCAAATTCTGTATAGCAAATCATAGAAATTCTAAATATATTAGAACGAAGGCACAACGATCGAAACTTGTTCTGACTCATTTGACTCGTATATTCTGCATTAACGCTGCATAATTGACACAGAGTTTAAGTTTCGACAAATTTGGAGGATTTACTCATCATTAGCTGCCAGGTTTTGAAGTGTGCGTCAAACTTTCGCTGCGCGCAGCTTTTATAAACTCTATATCTTAGTCAGTTGTTCAGTTATGAAGTCCGGGTTTTCCCACTCGCAGCATTCAGAAAGCATGCAACACACACACACAATATATATATATATATATATATATATATATATATATATATATATATATATATATATATATATATATATATAGTTACCAGTCTATCACTGGTACCAGAAACGTGTTCTTTTAGTAATTTTTATAATACACATTGATTGCTTAATATATATATATATATATATATATATATATATATATATAGAGAGAGTGAGAGAGAGAGTTTGTCACGAATGTGGATCTAAATGGAAAACGGAAAAGATTGGGTGAGCTTATGCCAATGTACACTAATAATAATATACCAGTACTGAAATCATTATACTATTTTTGGCATTTCACAGGGATCAAATTAGTAATATTAGGAAGGGAGTAAAAAATGACGATGCCTTCCATGAAAATGATGAATATATGTATACTTCATTTATTATATATATATATATATATATATATATATATATATATATATATATATATAAAAGCAAATTAGATGTTTTCCTATGATAAAAACACTGTCAGTTCCAATAGCAAATACCTTGCATTACATGGAGAAGAACTGTATGTACGATTCGTGGATGACGCCTTAGTTATTCGGAATCATGCAGAGGACGAGTTGATAGATTTCTTAAACATAGCTAATCAATTGAACGAATTGGAATCTACGACTGAAGATGAATCAAGTGTCGAATTACCATTTCTAAGTGCCAAATAAATTTGAAATGGTACAAAATTGGAATGAGATATTTATAGGAAGGACACTTACTCAGATATCAATTTTAGCTTCAAGTCAAATCATCCTCAGAGAATGAAATCGGGTCTTATTATCGATGGCAATTAGAATCTAGAGACTAACATACACAAAACATTGGGAAATTAAATTAGGTAGACTACCACGCATATTCAGTACTGATGTGCACTCTCTTAAGTTAAAAAGAAAATTCGGTCATAATGAAATAAAACCATTTCGGTAATAAAATGATAGTTAATCAAATAAAGCTATGTTTTAAATTAAACACATCATACTACTATTAATAAAATGAAATGTTATTAAAGATTAAATATGCACTGCGTCCCAACCGCTCTCAAAGTCTGCATGGCCACGTATATAACCTCCAATTTTATTAAAATAGTGATATAAAATTTGAGAGTTGTGCGCACCCATTTTAATTGAATATTTCACATTATAGTGGCACAATTCGTAGTGAATTTGAGCCGCTGTAAATGGGCGGTCGTTACTCATCAGTAGTTGCCAGATTTTGAAGCGCGTAGCAACCTTTCGCTACGCGTAGTATTCCGAAAATATATGCCCTTGTGTAGTACTTTGGGGAGTGGCGTTGTTCGCTTGTAGTCCGCTCGCGATTTTGGCTATGAAGTATTGATTTCTATCATGCTGGCTTATTTTATGTTGACGATTTCTGCGCATTACAGTTCGGATTCTGTCTCAAGGTCGGTGCCGCGTTTTGCGAGGGCGATATATTGCACATCTTTAAATATCGTGCTATTATTTAAATATTGATGTTAATAACCTGTAGATCATTATTGATTTCAGTCTAAGCATTTTTTTCATTCCTGCTTGTTCAAACGCGTTTAACCATTTTGAATTTTTTAAACAGAAGTTAGCCAGTTTTCCTTTGTCGTTTACCGGATGTTCATTTATGGTCTTTTCTACAAATAAGACGAATACCTGCGGCTTAGAATGAAGACGCGTTTTTTGCAAATGTGCACCGCTAAATGGACCACTGACGAGCGATTAACATCGACCAAATGACCCGCGTAAACGTCTTCAAACGGCAGCAGATTTTGAAGAGGCCACTCTGATGTTAATCCCGTCGATTCATAATGTAGTAAATATCTACACTTCAGTGCTCGAGTAACAGGTGTTCATAAATTGTTGTAATTCTTAATTTCGGTGAATTTTGGCATAAACTGATATCCATCAGGTTGGTATTATGTACCGACTCGGAAACCATAGTGTTAGTACCATGTACCTTTTCGATACAATAATGTTGGTATCGGTTACTAACTCAATAGCCATAGTGTTAGTATCCTTTACAGACTCGGTATAAATATTATATAGTGTGAGTTAGCATTGAAGTCGTATTGTCGTTGACTTTAGATTATGTTATCTTCACTATTACAGGTTTACACATTCGTCTAGGAGATTGTACCGTCCTATTATTCCACATTCTTCTACCAAATATATAGTGGTTAAAGGGCGTAATACCGGCTCCTACTGATGAGTCGCCAGTAAGCACGAAACGAATATGCATGAGATTATACTTTCCGTTTATGCTGTCTTTGGTTTATCCTTCTGCTTACAGCTGAACTACTCAGTATAAGTAAATGTATCATATTCTTGTCAAGTATTTACATGTGATGATCATTTTATAAATAAATTGAAAGTGGAAAAAAATGTTAGCGTGAATATAATGTAATACAAACAGTCGATTGTTTACCTGATTATCGGGTTGCGATCCGATTTGTTTGCACCCGCTGTCTTCCTGAATTTTTCTTCATAATTTTCGATATCCGGATATGGATATCTTTTTCATTGGCAAACACATCACCTACTAAGTTGACAATCAATATGTCAAGTGGAAATATTAGTTTAAACTAATATATATATATATATATATATATATATATATATATATATATATATATATATATATATATATATATGAAAGTAATTAACTACGTTCCTTGTTTTAAATATTTGGACGCTGGGATTGTAACTAATATAAATAGGTCTGTACTTATTTCTGATCCTATATATATATATATATAATATATATATATATATATATATATATATATATATATATACATATATGTATGTATATATATAAATGTTAATAAATTTAATATATTTTCATGTGCGGAGACAATATTTAAATTTATAATAAACGCCTCATTGTAAGAAGAATTAATGGTTATCAATAGTCTATATAAACATTAAATACTTTACGGTCTACACAAATATTCATTTAATTATTCTTTAAATCAAGTTTAAAAAGCTTGAAGTAAACACCAATCCCATTGTATTTAACCAGCCGTCGAACAACATAACAAATATTGCAGCTGGCGGTAGTTTTGTTATGTTGTTCAAAGACGACTGGTTAAATACAATGGGATTGGTGTTTACTTCAAGCTTTTTAAACTTGATTTAAAGAATTTTTACCACCACCCGCGCAAACAATTATTGTTAAATTCATTAAACTACTCGCAAACAGTCTTAATAGTCCACAACATACGAGGGAAATACATTAAAACAATTATAGAAAACACATGACGAGTGCAAATGAGTTATTACCAACCTGAATTCCCTGTTTGTAGAATTTTACGGCCTCCTCTCCACTAACCAACTGCGCAAGGTACATGAATTTTTCGGCACCACTATTCGGCCTACAGGCAACGACTCGACGCAAACGCTATAAAAAAAAACAGCAGATAAAAAACTTGCATTGCTTAGAGCATCTCAAGCACTCTTGACATCAGGTTTGCGGGTCCAACATAATCGTAAATCCATTTTCAGTAAACCAGTCGCTTAACATTGCAAGGATAACGTCAGTCGCACTACCTTCCATAGTTGGAGACCCTTCCACCACGCCAAAGGCTCTAGAGGACCATTGAGTCAAATGGGCGAGTACATTAGTCCTCTCAACTTTTAACCTCACGCGAAAACATTAATGAACGTAGAATAAACAGCTTTCACAAGACAAACGACCCGTTGGCCCGGCCGGATAACTGACAGACCACAGCCAGCGTCGATATCATGAAATTTGCTGGCACCGATAAATACAATTATATGCCATGTCTTTTAAATAAATAATTATACTTCTGTCGAATCTATAATAGTTATTTTAATATGCCGCGCTAACATGTACCATCTCTACAGTACCTGAAAAGGAAGAAGGCAAGTGGCGCCCACTTCTTATCATCATATCCTCAGTCATATGACTCCAGGATTATTGGAGCTCATTGGGTGAAAAACTGACCTCAGTTTATACGTATTCCTGTCCACGACTAATAAATATACTGGCTTCTTCATGATCGATGCATGACATAAATACGTAAAAGAATTCAAACACATGAAAAGCTTCGAGTTAGATTTGTTAGTGCAAAATTATTTTGGCAATGATGATAAGTGAGTCAAAGTCTGACGCCAAACTTCGGCGTCCGGCTAGGAATTCCAGTGTAAAATTCACAACATGAATTTTGCTTCGGAAAACAGCTTTCTCTAACAAAATACCACACAAAAACGGATAGCCACACTTCAAGTAACTTAGGAAGTCTATCATTTTAGGATGCTAATGTCACCTAAGCTGATAGACGATATTATAAACCCTCCAAATGTCCATAAGCGCCAGAAAAGTTTATGGGGAAATTGAATGAGTACGGTATATTCTAAAAACCAATGTGGAATTCTCATCATCATGCTAACACAAAACTCATCAACCATTGGATGCCTCTGGCCCATCTACTTCAGTTATCATAGGCTCATTTGGAACCTGTCAACAAGAGATCTTGATCCGTCTATTCACGTTTTTATCAAGTCTTCTTACCAATTTTTCCCTAAGTATATCAACGCTCGCGAAATTGAAACTTATTTACAATAACACGACAAAATTATTGCTGACAGCACAAAATTAATAATAATTATAACAGAAATAGAATGTCGTAGGTCGGTGAAATCTTGAATGCACAGATTGTGTTTGGCATTGATTGATGAGTTCTCACTTGTCCCTTAACTCTGAAGCCGTCCATTAGCTGCTTGTCTGAAAATGACGTTGGAACCAGATTTTCCGAATTTTCGGGACTTCATTTCTAGTCCCATCTTCAGGGTTGACACCATACTCACAGGAAAAAACAACTTGTGACAAATGTGGTATCCTCATTCAAGACAAATCTATTTATATTTATTTTAATTCCTAAATTATTTTTTATTGTCTGCCCTAATATCCGGTCTTAATACCTATTCTCTTATGCTCACATGTATACATGAAAATATCCACATCACTCCCTATGCACACAATATCCTATACACACCTATGTGTACTCGAATCAAAAGTGACATTTGTAGAGTAAGTATAAGCAAATCATATGAATTAACATACATGCCTATACGTGATGTCTCGATTTGTTTAATAAGAATAAATATAAATAGATCTGTCTTGAATGAGAATACGAGATTTGCCACAAGTTGTCAACGTTGAAGATGAGACTGGAAATGAAGTCCCGAAAATTCAGAAAATCTTGTTTCAACGTCATTTTCAGACAAGCAGCAGCTGGACGGCTTCAAAATAGAGGGATAAGTGAGAACCCCTCAATCAAGGACAACCAGAATATGTGCACCTTGAAATATAAAGTAATCAAGATTCTACCGACCTACGAATGCTATCAGTTGTTTCGCACAAGAAAAAGGCGGAATGAAAACAAAAAAAACAAGGACACCGCTTTGCAATGTACAACAGTCAAGAAATAGAATGAGCAATGTCGGCATAAGAATCATTTATAGAATAACAGCAGACAAGTAACTTATTTCAACAGTAAAAGAAACTTGAAACACATGTATGCTCTACAGATCAATCACAAAGAGTAGGGTTTTCGTTATTCTTTACAAAAAGCCTAAGTTACGTCGAACTAACGACACAACAGACAGCCCATGGCAAGTATAATGGAGATGATTAAGCCGCAGTCAAGAGGGAGCTGCCCAACTCTTCTGTAGTATCAGGACTGAGCTGCTGACGCTTTCAGAACACCATAGCTAGCGTTTCGAGCAGCCTGTGACGACGCAAATCCGGCTCCTGGCCAGCAGGTGGCGGGAAAAATCTTGCTAGTAGAAGAAAAAGTGACAAAAGTTGCTGTTAGTTCAAATAAGACGTTCCAGACAGACGAGATTCCTGTGCTTCACCTAGTAGACCAGCTAAGAAAATGGAATATATGAATATAAGCTCTCTGTCATTACTAAGATAGGGACGACGTTGTGAGCAACAACGGGGAACGTGGATAGATCACTGTATTTCATGTTGATGATAACGAATTAAGACATAGCATCACCTATTGTTTCTTCAAATCAAGCTTGCAGGTTTTAAATAAACACCAATCCCGTTGTGTCAAATCAGTCGCAAAAATAACAGCAGTTACACGCAGGGACGCGTTTTTACCTTCTACGGTTATCATCAAAGCACGACGGAAAGTTGACTATGGGAGATTAAACAGTAATTCATATGCGGATCTAATCTCGAGTAGTCTCACATACATTGCACCTGACTGGAAACATCGGGTGCACGTAAATAACATTTCTGATGCGTATAAAAGATATCAAATACATCCTAACTATACCGACACGATTGGCTACGAGCCACTGATCGACAGGTCGGTAATCTCTATTATTTCGTTTCAACCGGGGATCATACACACATATTACGTTGACCGGCATATTCGATTACCTCTGGGACGACCACAAAACCATACAAAATCATAACTCAAAAAATTGTGATCTCCGACAAGCCGACAATTGAAAAACGCGTGCAAATTACGATTAACACTCTAGCGCATATGAAACCAGGAGTTATGCAACCGTTACACATAGCTCGTACTGCTGTCCCATAACCGATGAATTAAGCGCAGACTCTTCATAAAACAAACCAATTTAACAGTTAAATACTGTTTGGGGCGAAGAACTAATATATATGCAATTGTGTTGCCAGCACCTAGTAACAAAAATATTCAAATATGACCACAAGTACAAACCACAGTCAGTATGAACGGAAAGTAAAATCTCATGTGAACATTCGTTTCAGGATTTCTGGCGACTCTCAGTAGGTTTGGGTGTTACGCCCTATTCCCAATATATATTTGGGTGGGGAATGGACCGTCAAATTGTCCCACATTCCTCATCCAAATATGTATTGGGAATAGGGCGTAATACCAAAACCTACTGAGAGTCGCCAGTAATCCGACGCCTACCGGTGAGTGGTCGGTAAGCACAAAAAGAATATGAACTTGACGTTATACCTTCCGTTCGTACTGACGTTTGCTTATCCATCCATTTGAATTAATTTGTTACTACGTGTGCAACACCCAATACCCGATTACAAACCTAATTTAAACTCTGATTACAAAGACGCTATTCTACTCACAGGAAAATTGAACGTTTAGTTAGAATTCAGGAATTTCTCCATTTAAATTACTTTCAATCTGACCAAAGTTCTACTGTGGCCGACACAGCAATAACACCTGTAATATCGAGATCCGAAAGACAGCTTGTTACGCGCGGCCTTGTTTAGACTTCTCAACATGGGTCTCTTTGTAATTAATGCTATAGGTGCTCCGTTTACTCCGGTTCGGTTTCCTTGTTATGATTAACTAAATAAAAAAATATTTTGTGACGCTTTTGGTGACGATACTTATATAGGTATGGACGTAACACCAAAGCGACTAACCAAGTCTACAGTTATGTCAAGCGTATTGCAGTGAAATCCTGCCACTACCTGCGTGCCCAAAACTATACGTGCATAACAGCGAATCTTCAAAATGTAGTTTACGAAATAATTTCATACACGGCCCAAATTGACGCCAAACAAACAGGGCACAAAGAATAAGGTTTACCTTTTCTGCCTCTTTTAGCTTGTCATTTTCCATCAGAAGATATGCGGACGCTTGTAATACCTCTATATACTGTTCAGTACGAAGCTTGAAGCTCACACTTGTTTCAGCATTGGCCGCATCACTCAAAGTAGTCGACATTTCACTCACACCTTCACTGATATCGCCGTTGAATGTCGTTGCCGGTACTAGAGCTTCAAGTCGTGAAAGTGCTCGATTGTAGTGCTTTAAGGCTTGTTGAGGCTCGAATTTATTTGAAAAATCCTCGGCCTATTTACACGCAAAAATTTTTGCGTTCACATAAAAGAAAAAAACAAAATCGTTAAAAAGACTGTAAATACAAAATAGTACTAGTAACTCGTAACACTCTAGAACCAGGAGGACACGCCAAAACCAGGACATTGGGCTTGAAAACTGGTACCGGCATGCGAATCTTTGGGATCGCGCAACCTGGTCATGTGAACTGGAAAAATCCTGAATTGTTACAAAGTTTGCTCTGCCAAATTAACGCCGCCAATTGTACATACAATTTATATATATGACATTTATATAATTAAACGAACATTGGTTGCGCGGGTGGTGATAACAATTATTATAATCAAGGTTGCGGTCTTGATATAAACACCTGACCCATTAATTACTTACATATGTCAGTATAAACTAAGAATTGTATAGTGTAGAAAAGGCAATTCATCCAGTAGACCGGTTTCGTCCTTATTGGGAACTCATCAAGTACTGGCCAGAATTTGCCGCGGACAGTTTGGCAATCACTTGAAAGGAACAAAACACTGTAACGCTGTGGAATAATGACTGAGACTATAGCCTTCACGCGAATGTGTAATCTAAAACGACACCTCATTATTGAATAAATACGAATCAAAATATAGCAACCAGTTGGACAAGGAGGAGGAGTTTCACGTCAAGACGATAGCAGGATGCACACACGCAAAGCAGTTTGACTGCTCAATTGCAACAACTGCGCAAACGTTAAAGATAAGAAATTAAAATCAGCTACACCGAAATGGTTTCAGAGCAGGCTCGGACCATAAGATAGGCCCTTCCCTCATGAATAGTCAATGAGTAGAGAAGGCTACCTGGAGACAAATGTGTGAATTATGGCAAGTCTTCTCTGTCAATCGGTAGCGTTGTTGTATTGAGTTTTGCGGTGCGATCATTACATTTGCAGTATCCACGGTTTTCTTTCGTGGGTGGTCGATTAGCACTCTCAGTTTCGCAATAATCCGATCGATCCCTAATTCCAAGTACGCGTTGAATTCGTTTTCGTTGTAGCTGGGTGCTGATTCGTCCCTCACTCTGAAGGCTTCCACGCCATTCGTACTAGCCACTGGAAATTAGGTACGATCGAATCTTCATTGACTGACAACATTTCAGTACCTCATTTCCGGTACATTACGCAGGCTTCTGGTCACACACACACACGCACACATATATATATATATATATATATATATATATATATATATATATATATATATATATATATACGATGCTGACAATAACTTTGCCTCAAAGGTTATATTGCCACAAAATCTATACGAACCGTTTTGTTATACCCTTGTGAGACGGTTTTCTAGAGTTGCAGATTTTATATGCTTACAGGAATTCGACCAACATCCTCTAAGAAGCATAGTCCACATAGGTTACCAACAAGGACTAAGCAACGTTCCCGTCCGTAGACATAATTTTCGACCGCTAATAGGAACTGCCAAATAGAAAATTGCTCAGGATCGATCACATTTAACATATGCACTGAGACAGTTTGCCCGGTAGAGCATCATTCTCTAAGGCGCCGTCAGATTCTCGTAAGAACCAAGTCTAACAGATGATGAAATGGCGGAAATAACTGAAGTCAGCCAAAAAACAGGTTGAGTATAACCAGTTCGTCTAACAGGATAGGATGCACGTGTGCATCGCAGTTCCTGATTTGAAACTAAAATAATATGACATTGAATCGTGCTCACCGGTCATCTTCTTCTGAACTCTTTTTTCAGTTGGTCAGGGATAACTACCGAGTTTAGTCTCGTTTATGAGGCGATACATTAAAGATCTCAATGGAATTCTATTTCCAGTGTCGTCTTGCCAAAAATATACTCGATTATGTGTGCTACCGAGTTAACTTCATCTAGGCTATACACCGCTCTTCATTAATCACCCTCCAATTACCATTTTTGTTTAAACCATTCATTTCTTCATTTTTACCATGTTTTCTTTCTCATAGTTATGCGACAGGGAAGCATCAGTTAATAAATTCTGTAGTAGTATTGCCGTCTGAAATGATAACAACGAGGCTTGCACGAGCGAGATACTTGTCGCCTCTTATTATCGGAAGCATTTCTGACAACTTTGTCAGAATAGCCCACTGCTTGTACGGACGAAAATTACGTCACCAAACCCGGTTTAATACAGCACATTAATGGATTTCAAATTACACAACTCCTGGCTATAGTACTTCACAACCCAACGACTAGCGTTCAAAGTCACTTTTATAACCAGATTTATTGTGAACTTTACCATTAATTTAAACAACGTGTAATTTTGCACTCGAATCTGCCCTCATTTGCCATTCAAAGTAAAGAGGAATGCGATAAGATACGATCAAACTGTTGTCCAAGAGCTAAGTTATCGCCAACTCATGTGATAGAACCGCATTTCCATTGGGACGAATACAAACCCAGCCCGATCGAAGACAAAAAGGAAATGGAAATTGTGATCAATTGGATCTTTGTGAAACCGTTGGTGTAAAGCAAGAACCTGCGTACGCAAAACTTTGATTAGATGCGTTTCTATTTTGTTGAACATTCCGAACTGATAGATATATTTTTGTTAACTTTCTTATATGGGCTATTTTATATACTTAATTAAAATTAATTTTTGGTTTATTTTCTCCAGGAAATCGATTGACAAGGTGAAGCGAAGTTGGTACCGTGCAATTTCAAATGCATAGCGGATAATAAGTATTTTGCGTATTTTACGAATAAAAAGAAAACTCACATATCTATACGATGTTAGCTTAACCACGCACAAATCTAATACTAAAGGTACTTGTAATGGGACGAGCATAAGTGAAGGGTACGACCATACGGGCATCTTAAATGAGCATTGGTTGCGCGGGCGGTGACAACAATTATTTAAATCAAGTTTACGATCTTGATCTAAACTGTATTCCTAATATCTATACATTCATTTGTTAATACAAACTGAGCATTGCATAGTGTTGAAAAGGCAATTAATCCAGTAGACCGGTTTCGGCCTTATTGGGAGCTCTTCATGTACTGTCCCGTCGCGCAAATTTCTGGACAGATCGTGAACAATTCCCGTTATACAATGCTTAGCTTATACTGACAAATGCATGTACATAATGGGCCAGGTGTTTACACCAAGATCGTAAACTTGATTTAGATGTACGGGTGTCTTGTTCTGTGTTAGGCTTTGAGGTGTTAAAAAATACTCGTTGAATTTTAACTACATAATCCGTTTGTCGAATCAAACATACAATCTGCCTTCTCTACAGGAGTTTAATTCACGTCAACCGTATGTTGAGTTCTTCAATTTTAGTCAACACCTCTCTGCCACCAAATTTATAATAGAAACAAGCTGAAGTCGAGCTCCATGCTTTATTAAGGAATAAGGGTATACAGCTTGCGAACTTTTATTTAAGCGATCCCTCTACTATTGGATAACTAAGATTAACGTAGAGAGAAAGAGAGTCGCACAGAGACCATTTATATTTTGACTGTGAACGTTTTGCTTGCACGCAAAAATATATTATATATTTTAAAATACAACATTAACTGAATTACTGTGTGTAAATTTATATGGTGAAGTTATACAAGCCGACAATATTATATAAATAGCAGTCCCTAGATCAGATTACTGAGTTAATCCAGGAGAAAGTGTCTCGAATAGTAAGTAATTACGCCAAAATAGACGCACGCAAGTCAAAAATGACTAATTTGTTTCTAGGTAGGCAACACAAGGTACAATAAATTTACCATTTGGATGAGCTCTTCAATGGTACGCGTGGTTTCGTCATCCGACGACAATTCGCGCCTGGTCTCTTTCTGCAACTTCTGTCTATTGTTTATTGCGTTGGTTTTCCCCATAACCGCTCTGAAAAGTAAAACAAAATGACAATTGTTAAATTAGACTACGCTTTGGCCTACTTGGCCTAACATGACGCACGCATCTCCAAACGTAAACAATCGTCACGAGCTTATTCAAACATGTATTCCGTGCCTCACCGTTAATCATCCAAAAAGGCTACCACTTAGTTACTGTTTGTTGTGGAGACAAATATATATGCAGGTATGTGTTAGGTGTTGTGCACCTAGTAACAAATTAGTTCAAATAGGGCCGGAAGGATAAACCAATGTCGGCATGAACGGAAAGTATAATCTTGTGCACATTCCTTTCTTACCTACTGGAGACGCATCAGTAGGAGCCGGTATTACGCCCTTTTACCACTTTATATTCGGGTGAGGAATGTGGGATAACAGGACGGTTCAATCTTCTAGACGAATGTGTAAACCTGCAGTAGTGAAGCTAACATTATATAAAGTCTCGACAATGCGACTTCCACGCTAACTCACTCGAAACGGTACATCCAATGCATGCTCAGCCAAACACTCAAGATTTCCCAGCATATATATATATATCCAATTCTGTAAAGGATACTAACACTATGACTGTTGTGATAGTAACCGATACCAACATTATAATACCGAAAGGTTACATTGTACCAACCTGATGGATATTAATGTTTGTTCACCGAAATTGAGAATTACAACTATTTTTGAACACGTGCTACTCCAGTAAATCCATACTCTGGCCTTGATCGGTATCAGTTATCACATTTCGCGGCAAGCATGACATCATTAAATTCAATATACTACAGTTAAATACTGTTTGTTGTGGAGATCTAATATATATGCAAGTATGTATTAGGTGTTGTGCACCTAGTAACAAATTAGTTCAAATTGGATCGGAAGGATAGACCAACGTCAGCTTGAACGGAAAGTATAATCTCGTGCACATTCCTTTCTTACCAACTGGAGACGCATCAGTAGGAGCTGGTATTTCTCTTTTTACCCACTTAATATTTGGGTTATCAATGTGGTAAAATAGGACAACACTTGTCTGGAACCTAGAATGACCAACACATAGATAGGCCTTCAATGCCGCGTTTTGCGTACGCGGGTAATAGCTGTACACGGGCAGTTACACAAAGATCCGATTGATAGCAATTTCCAATTTTGTTTTTTCTATGATCGGGTTGAGTTTTGGTTGGTCCTATCACATCTTTGATACCTTTAGTAAAGTAGTAAAAAAAGTAATCAGTTTTCCGTAGTACTCTGATGATGAACACGGAAGTTCGAATCGCGTCAGTACATGTAACTGACGGTATTTTAAAAAAACTTTCGTACTGTTTAAAAACCATTGGATTGGTGTTTACTTCAAGCTCGCAAACTTGATTTAAAGAATTGCTACCACCACCCACACAATCAGTAATTGTTTAATTGTAGTACCTATATAAACATTCGGCAAAAGCTGCAAAAAGTTAATGTTCGTGACTGCATTTATGCATGTGTTCGTATAAGAAAAGATGACTACATCAGTGATTCATCTAGAAGCACATTTATATCGGTCGTCCCGTTAACCTTCTCAATAAGCAATTCTAAACAGTAATCCTCGACGCGAGTTAGCATGATAATGAAAATTAAAACAATAACAGAAGGCAGACAGAATGTGGAAAACGACACTGTCACTCCATCCGAAAGGCCTGAATAGAAGCGGAAGACACGAAACAATAAGTCAGGCGACTAGAGGACGAATGATGACCCCAAATAATTAGCCCAATGAAATATTGCACGAATTCCGATCCAGTGTCAAGGCGATGGCGCAGTCAATCGCCTTCGTTTCTCTGAAGCTAAAACCCGTTTAGACGGCCAATGCTGACAGCCAGTGGCGGAAACAACTGGATCATAAAAGCTTGTTACCAAAAACACTGCCAACAAGGCTGGCTTGTTCGCGTTCTATTTTAGGCCAGATATTTCTGTGGCTTTCAGCGTAACCATAGTAGATTTATACAAAAGTGACTGCAAAATTACTCGGAATGCAGTCACAGACATTTACGGTCGGACAACCAACTGGTCTAAGCAAGACGTATCGCCAGGGTAGAACGTTTCCGACACAACCAGTATCCCTCGCTTCAAAATCATGTTAAGCCTCAAATAGGCGATTACCATGTAGTTAGGCGTTAAATCGTCTTTGACGGAATGAAAACAAGCGTTCAGACGAAAAGCACAAAATTCAATAATCGAAAGACACATTGACAAAAGCAGCCTCAAATTCAAGTTCTTCGTGCAAATAGTGCTTTCCAGCGTTTATAGGCAAAAGAAACTTTTGAAATAATCTTTCGCTATTCTAAATTAATCTACAAGGAACCAGATATTTCAGTCGAGTTTAGATCTGGCTAAGAAGTTGCCCCATTTAACTTGGTTGTCTAAGCCTGTTTTCATAATACAGGTGTGTGTGTGTGCGCGCGTGCAGAAATTAACTATATTCCCGAATTATCATAGCCACTTTCGAACGATGAACGTTGCTCCCTTATGAAGTAAATGATGCAGAGCATAACACAACGTGACAACTATACAAACGTTTCAAAGTAATCAAGAGAAAAAGAAGTTTAATTAAAAAATATACATTTTATAGTAGCAATCAAGATTAATTCCATCAACTACAGATTTATTCAACAATAAGGCTGTAATATGTTGAAAAGAAGGAAAATCACCAACTTTACGACAGTTAACAATTGATAACTGTAGTAATCTCAAATTTATTGGTCTGAAAAGTGGAAATGCAATTTTCACCTGCAGTAGTCTCGCATATTTAAATGTCAGCTCTATAATTCCCACGCAATCACAGTCCAAATGTTAAAGCCGTTCTCGCCACATAAAATCAATTTTTTTAGGTAAACAATCAGTGATTGCCGACGCAGTGTAAACAAATGTTTAAATCAAATTTACATAGTTTAAAAAAACCAAGATAGTGAAGCGACCGTCGGTCACGCGTTTTGAAGTGTCCACACCTTCCAGGACTTCACTCAGAGCACAACTTTCTGACTAATGGGATTAAATCGTACGTATGCATTGTGCGAACGGTTAGAAAATAATGTATTTTAGAAAAATAAACAAAATATATTTAGCTGCGTATTTTTTCCACATAGACAACCAACAATTACGTAACCATTAGATACCGTTGGGGCGGAGAACTAAAATATATGCAATTGTGTATTAGGTGTTGCGAACCTAGTAACAGATTAGTTCAAATATGACCCGAAGAATAAACCAAAGACAGCATTAACGGTAAGTATAATCTCGCCAGAGTGTATGGATTTGACGGAGTAACAAATGTTCAGATAAAGTTTTAATTCTCATTTTTGGTGAACTTTAGCATACACTGAAATCCATTTTATTGCTACCATGTAGTTCCAGTACCATATTGATTTCGGGTGCTGACACAATAGCCATAGCGTTGTTACCTTTTACAGACTTGGTTGGCTTTTAAGTCGCATTATCGAAGACTTTATATAAAGTTAGCTTCACTACTTCAGGTTTACACAATCGTATAGGAGATTGTACCGTCCTATGTTTTCCACATTCCTCAACTAAATATATAGTGGTTCATCATCATCATGTCCAGCCATATAAAAGTCAAAATTAACTAGGAATGGGCGACCTAGTGTTCTTTTACAATCCACATGTAATCATGAACAATACGAATTACAATGTTCGCTTATTATGGTAATATGGCAGTGAAACATCAGTTACTTTTGGCTTTTGTACGGTTGTGCATGGATCCATAAGAACTGCAAAATAGATCAATAACGACAGAAATAATATTTTGGACAAATTATTAGTGAAATTTACGAGAGAGAGAGAGAGAGAGACAGAAAAAGAATACCTAGTTACTATGAGTAAATTTATCAAGATAGCCCACAGAAATGAGGCAAACTAAACCTTTCCACAAAACCATTATGGCAAAGTTAGCATTCGGGCAAGGCAACATCAGCAGTACAGCTTCCTTTCGACTTTCATTGTATCACGTCATAAACAAATCAAACCTCGCAGCTAACTTGACCCTACTAAGAAAAGAAAGTTACGAAGATGATTCTACTAGACATCTGCAACAAGATCGCCACTGAGCTCGATTCGAAGCCATCTCGCTAAGGGTTTCTAACCAAGAACAATAATGCGCACGTAGACCCCATCCCGACAAACGAGTGGGTCATATACTACCCAATTTCGATGTAAGTGACTTCAACTGTTTCTGTCATGCCAAAATCTACCCACCTTGTCTCTTACGCAAATCTAGTGCTGGATGAGAGAACAAAGCTCTACTGGGCAATCGAATTGAGGGCATACGCCGCCGAATACGCGATAACAGACAGAGTAACAGAAGAAAAATAGGCCACGCTCATGCTCTCCGCCATCCACAGACAAGGGAGCAGTTGTTTCAGTGAAACGAGGCTCAGTGCGTACGCCAATACAGCTTCGCATTGCATGACAACGCCAGATCTATGCGATCTGACTGATTCTAAGTCAGATTAAACTTTGGATGGATCCTCGTGGGTATCTCTTTCGACTAAAAGTACCAACGAGCGGGGCTCTACTTGTCCTGATAAGACGGCAACCATAACACCTGAGAAAGTTGTTTTGAATTTAAATATATATATATATAATGGCATAGTTTAACTAACATGAAAAATTTCGAGTACATATGCAAAACCCAAAGAACTCGCATTCACTTGGAAGATGTCCAAGTGCTGAATATCCTAACCACAAAAACCGTATGCAAACTTGACAAGCGAACGAAAAAACTTCAACCAATCAATGGAGGCGCGAACCCCAGCGAAGTTAGCTTCAATCCAATTCGAATGAATTCACTATGTTCGAGCAATCATCACCGCACGGAGGATTCCAAAGAATAACATATATATATATATATATATATATATATATATATATAGCAAACTAATAAAAGAGGGATTGATTACCGTGTGTGAGAAACAGCGAAGTGACTCGCATAAAATAGAAAAAAATCAGTCAAAGTAATGATTATATCGCAATTAATTAAGTAATCTGTACCACCTGATCTGCGTTTTGACTAACCCAGTACTGATTCCAGTTGTTTCCTTTATCACAAGTTTCACAAAACAAGCTAATGAAGAATGAGTGATACAGGCAGAAGAAATGTCGCGCTTGCTTTATTAGTTTGTTGTGTAAATATGGTGAGGATGGATGAACAACGGCAGCCAAAATATTTTTCACGAAGAAAACAACCGGAATCAGTACTGCAGTAGTCAAAACACAGATCAGGTAATTTCTATTAATCAAGTTTCGTAAATTCTTCCATTCTTTTTAGTAAGCTGCAACGCAAAATTCGAAACTATAACATTCATGCGACTGCATGAGAAAAGATATATCGGCACATTAGTAGTGATTTTTGTGTTGCTGTTTTATATGTTGATCTTACCGTATGTAAAATTGAAATGCAAAAAACAGTCTTGAAGTAATTTAAAAAAAACCATGATTAGTGTATTCACGTTTGCACGGTTGCGGTTCATTTTAAGTAACGCGTAAAATACTGGAAAGCCAAAATAACATGGAAGAATGGCAATTTAATTGGACAGGATAAGATGACGCATCTAAAATAATAAATAAATAAAATGAACCGATAAAAGTTCGATAGGTTCAAAAAGATTATTTGCCTAAGATGTCATTTTTTAAAATTATTAAACACTCGTGATTGTAAAAGGTGTCCTACAAAATGGTGTTACTTCTGATTGTATTAATTTGCGACGATATATATATAACACAATAAGTGTCAGATGGCATTCAAATACGCATAGAAATGACGAAAAATATGAAAGAATTATGTTCGAACAAATGATAAAATGGCAAATAGGAATGTTAACGGCCTTGTGTAAATGCACTCCACTGAATGTACAATTAATACTTTTCTAAATTAAAAAAAATAATAGCTTAATCAGGCAACACGTGGAAATTGCACCATACACGTACCTACAAATAAACTAAACATCAGTACGTTCAAGAAATATATACTTCTTAAAGTCCATTGCCTTTGCGTATTACACAGTATGTCTATATAATATGTAAAAGCACTGAATAATAGAAAGTATGCTTGTCGTGGATAAAAGCCAGTTTGTCTCGAATTTACTGAACTACAATCTTTCAGTTGTATTATCCGTTCTGGGTTTTGATTTGATTAAGTGAATGCGAACCCAGAATGGATACAATTGGAAGATTGTAATTTGTGCTCCCTCTGGTCAACATCTAGAATACACGTACTCTTAGTTACGTAATGTCTTTACTTACACCCGTTTCACCCCCTCCCCCTGTCCTAACAAGAGAAATTATATAGTAAAAGGCACGTAAGAAAAAACATAAGATACCTTTTACGAATGCCGCACACCATTTGCCTATTTGGAGACTAGTGGTAGGTATCGGTCAGACGGTGAAACAATAGGCACGATAAAAAAACAAGCATGCAAGTGATTAAGCTGGCAAACAAACAATAAAACTGACCAAGTAGCAGAATAAAACAATTGACCAAGCCTTGTTTAAGATAATCTTGATTATAACAAAAAATATTCATCAACTACTAATCGTGTTACCTTGCTCTGCCCCTCCTAGTCTACAAAATAAACAGCTAATTTAACCTATTATCACGCAGGTATTGAACTAACTTATACTGTCCATCATAAAACTCGTTTTATACATTAACCTTTAGCACAAATTTATACTGAAAACCATAAAAGGCGTTTACTGCTGGATTAATTCTGTGCTTATGTTCACATCAAGGAAAAAGCGCCACCTAGACAATTATCAAAAGTAAGGCATTTGGCTGAAATTGAATTTAAAAGGCTTCTCCTTTATACGATCATAAGGTATTCGTAATTTTTACAAATTAGCACAGTTCATGCGACGACACTTTGGCTGGCTGCTTTGACAAATCGAAAGCCAGTGGAAACACCTGATTGTAGTGTTTGACAAAATGGACAGTCAAGCCTTCTTTCACAAAGTCGGCCAATTCATCGTAATCTTTGCGATTGTCCTCCGGCAGCAGGACGGTGTTGACACCTCCGCGTTTCGACTGAAATTGAAAGTCCAACAACAAAGTAGAGCAAAATAGAATCAGCGAAGTAGCAACAAAACTTATTTCTAATCACACGACATAGCTACGTTGTCGTCAGTAACATGTACCGAAGCATTCGGCATGACATGGCAATCCAACACAACTCGACGGCAAATTTACGAGTAAGGGTCAAATCGTATTGTGCACGTGCTGTTAGTTAGTTTTCCATTGTGCTCTGATGAAGATCAAGAAAGATCCATACCCGTCAATACGTGTGATGGACGATGGTTTTGTCGTGTTGCGCAACCGGTTAGATGCAACGGGATTGGTGTTGATCTAGAATATATCAGCAGCCCTAAATTCCAAACCCTATCGATGTCGTCATCATCATCAACATCTTCATTATCATCATCATCGCCACCAAAATCGTCAGGGTCATCGTTGCAGTGCAGATAGGCATTGCACTGAATGTACTAAGTGCTAAGGATAGCATGACTATATTATATTCACTAGTTGGATAGGTAATTAATAAAAAATATTAGTAGTAGTAGTAGTAGTAGTTGTTGTGACAGCACTTACAACCCCGTTTAACAAGTGATAAACGATAGATTAATATTTTATTTCTTACTTCAATAAGGAATGAATAAAATAACATGCGTAAACATTGTGTCGGTTGAAAACTTCCAAGTAGCAGCATCATGTGCGTCTATAAAGAGCATTTTGATTGAGCTAGCATAGTCAAACCGGAATGCATCTGTCGTCGGCCAATGACAGTTAAATACACGAAGCAATTCATTCAAGGAATATAAAAGCTGAAGCGAAAATTTCTAATAACCACACTCCATTTCCTTAATAAAGCTGTGTAATTCCACCATAAAATGTTTTCATTATGAAAAACTGGATAGTAGAGGTGCTGGACACAATAGGACAACTCCCCATACTGATGAAAAAAATTTGAACTACCTTTTCGGTACTATGATGGTATCGGGTACTGACACGATATCCATAGTGTTGGTATCCTTTACAGACTCGGTATTTATATTATATAGTGTGAGTAAGCGTTGAATTCGCATTTTAGAGACTTTATATGATGTTAGCTTCACTTTTGCAGGTTTACACATTCGTCTAGGAGACTACCATCCTATTATCCCACATTCCTCACCCAAATATATAGTGAGTAAAGGGCGTAATACCGGCTCCTACTAATGAATCGCCAGTAAGCACGAAACGAATGTGCACGAGATTATACTTTCCGTTCATGCTGTCTTTGGTTTATCCTTCTAATCATAATTGAACTAATTTGTTACTAGGTGCGCAACACCTACTACATAATTGCATATATATTAGCTCTCCGCAACAAACAGTATCTGAAAGATAGAAGGAAGACTGTACGGGCGAATGGGCTAGAGTATAGTGGAGTAGACGTTTTCGGTTAAACAGAATTCGTAGAACAATTTAATGGCGACCTCGGCAGGAAAGCATAGAGTGACACTGTAACATTAAATCAATATCAGGTGCCAGTGATGGTCAAAACTACGCTATTAGCGTCTAAAATCAACATTCTCCTATGAGGAGACGGGAGGAGTAGCAATGCAGTCGGACGTATCACTGAAAGTCGCGCTTTATATGTGCTAAATGATAGATTGCTTACATATTATTTAATTAGTAAATAAGTAATTAATATCATCATCCTTGTCAACAGCATCATCAACTGCATAATCATCAACATAATCATCATATCGTCACCATCCCTGTCAAGATCATCATTATCAACATCACCATTCCTGTCAAGATCATTATCATCAACAGCCTCATTCATTTGTCTTTTGTCTTGTTTATATGTGAGAATAATATGAAATATCTAATAGTGTGTCCAGAAAAGAGGACAAGGAACGTGAGGATACCCTTGTATAGATTTTAATACACAAATAAAATCGGCGAATATGACGGCCGACAAAATGCCAGTCTTGAAGACCTTGGGTTGGCAGGTTGATGAAATTGAGAAGACGATTCAAGAGGTGTATTTCCCATCTCAAGTTTCTCTTTTATTCGCTGATACTTTTCAAAAAGGCAATGAGATTAACTTGCTATCAGCGCTAATGCAATTGGTAAATCCTAGGCCGTTGGTTCAAGTCTATGACGCTCGACAAATTGTGCACCTAAATTAGTTCATATAGGACTAAAAGGATAAACCAATGTCGGGTATGAACGAAAGGTATAATCTCATGTGCAAATTCGTTTCGTGCTTACTGGCGACTCATCATATACATAATATATAAATAACGAATGTGGTACAATTGGACGGTACAACCTCCTATACGAATGTGTACACCTGAAGTAGTGGAGCTGACTTAATATAGTCTTCGACAATGCGACTTCAAAGCCAACTCACTATACATAATATAAACAGAGTCTGTAAAGTGTACCTACGCTATGCTAAAACGAACGTTGGTTGCGCGGACAGTGATAATTACTTTTTAATCTAGATTGCGGTCTTGATATAAACAATTGACTCGTTAAGTAGAAACATTTTTCAGTATAAACTAAGTACTGCATAGTGTGGAAAAGGCAATTCATCCAGTAGACCGGTTTCGTCCTTATTGAGAACTCACGTACTGGCCAGAATTTGCCGTGGACAGGGCTCGAACCTGGGCACGTCTGCTTTGGAATCTAGTGTTATAACCATTGAGCCACACTGCCGCACTGGAGGTGACGCACGCAATTGATTGGTTGTTCCCTTATTTCACACTCTCCATGTTTACAATTTTCTATCTTGTTTTGCCTTTCAATAGAAAAAAGTTATTTCGTTCGACATCAGAAATCCATTTAAAAGCATTTCTGTTGACAAAACAAAGAACTTCCTATGTATGTTCATACTCAATTTAAAAATTCTCCTCTAGAAGACTAATAGAGATACTTTATTAAAATTCGATGGATAAAATGTCAAGCTATTTGAAGGCAGTCTGTAATGGAGTCTACTAGTTAATGTTTACATGTTCTATCTTGAAACATCAAAATTTCACGACACTTTTATAATCATTAATGCAGATGTGGGGATAAATGGCACACCTAAAAACTCTAATAACATGGACCATCAGATACCTGCCAGTGTGAAACCGTAAGTCTAACGCACTGACCTTCCTTAGCGTATTTATATTGAGACAGGAGGATGGCAAATAAACCAAAAGCACACATGCAATAGTCAGTACATCTATTACCGGAGCGCTGTCTCAATTTCGCCAAAAAGGATATTTGATGCACAATTTACCCTACGAAATAAATCAGGTATGTTCGAAACAATTTCAATGTCAAGAACTTGCGGTGCTCCGAATTTTAATAGAAACCAGGTTTCCCGCAAGGCCTGTTGAAACAAGCACGAAGTGAAAACAACAACAAAAACAATAAATGTGTACATAACCGAAGGACGACATATGTCAATATACCGTTTAAAAGGACGCATCATTCGAAATATTGGCTCGTAGAATTAAAAAAAAGTGATATCTCGAATGCCTAAAGCACAACTGATGTTCATTAATACAACGATACGTCTGCTAAACATAAATGAAAGGGATAAGCTCAGCGCGATCCACCGGTCCAACATTGTTTATTCATACAACTAGCATAAGTGTTCACTGCGCTACGTAGACCGGGCTGGTCGACTACAAAAGAAACGAACTGAAAAGCATTTTAGACTAAATGTGCATATATATATATATATATATATATATATATATATATATATATATATATATATATATATATATATATATCTGTGACAAACATTGATAACGAAGCTTACAGCAATAATTTTTTCTTTGATGCCACCCACTGGTAAAACCTTGCCGGTCAAACTAAGTTCCCCGGTCATTGCTAAGTCAGGCCGAACAAGTCTTCCAGTGGCTAAACTCAATAATGCAGTTACCATGGTAATACCAGCCGAAGGGCCATCCTAAAGAAAGAAAACAAATTTAAGAAAATTCTGATATATTGAAGAACCAGCCATAGCTAAAATGACAGACGTAGTGAACGTTTGCAACTTGAATCATAGATATAACGTTACAATGCTACATTTAGCGTAGAGCTATAAAACGAAAATTGGTAACAGCGACATACATGTGTTTAAGCTTTATTAATAAATTATCGGCATACATAATATAACTGAGAATCCTACAGTTGAACAAACTTGTAGAATAAAAAAAATGTTGCCTAATTTTCAGATAAATTAAGTCGAAGTTATGACATGCAAGCATATTTTCAAAAACGAAGAACAACGTTTCTCATAAACTGAGTTACTGAAAGGGCAGAATTGACTACGAATCTCCACCAGACCCTGCTTTTAACTTAACCCTGGCTTAGTTTCGCCAATCCAAGTACCTCTTGGTTAGCGAGAGTGAAACATGATATGGTCCATATCGCAAATAACAGTATCCACCCCCTTAAAGTTCAGGTTTGCCTTTTCTGCGATTCGAGACACCCACCGGAATGCCTCCAATGGCCTGATGAGCAGCGATTTTAAGCTGTCTTCTCGGACAACGACCTGGCTCAAACAATTGGCCTTCCTTAGCTAGATGCGAAGTGAACGGCGCATTAAGAAGCGGCAAAATAGAATTTGCCGGCTAAAAACAAGCTTCTGAATAATGTCTTGCATGGCGGCATGTAATCCCTGATGTGCACCCAGAATTTGACCTAAAATGCATGTACAAACGGTTCCAGAGTGGTCGGCCTAATTTCCTAAAGAAAGCGGCAGCAAAGCTCCGCAGAAGCCGATGAGTACAGTGTTTACACGGATAACAAGTAGGCGCATTCGTTGATTTGTTTGCAGAGTTTCAGATACCTGAAACTCTGCCACAGTTTACGGCAAATCATGAAACACGAAGGAGGGGCAGATTAGTGAATAGAATTAAGCGATATAAATAGGCCTACATGCTTTTTAAGTAAGAACAGTGACCGAAAATAGGAAATGCCAAAGGAAGACCCATCACAACACCTGGTAAAGTTTGCGGGGATTGAAGACGATCGATGGCAAAAACTAGTTGGCCAACGTAACTAGTGAGAGTTTCAGCATCACCACTTAGAGGAGTCTCAGTTTCGCCATTCACCAGTCTGTAGACAGCCTTAATGCTGACTTAAAACCCAGGCACACTATGTTAAAATTTAATCTTGAAGGCGTCATCTAGATATTCAAAGAAATATACTTTATTCTGGGCTTCAATACTGTTTGTTCACATTTGTTAAGTTAAGCGTGCACAAAGATAGCCAAATAATCCTGCTCACCTTAGGAGTGGCGCCGTGTGGAACATGTAAATGAAGATGGGCCTCTCTGAGAAATCGACAAGCATCTCTCGCCTCGTCGGGCATTAGGCTTGGTGTCGTCTGCCCATTTGCAATGTCTTCACAATAGCTCGGTGCGCCAGAAGCTGCAAATACCACAGCAAATGTGTGCGCTATCGACACAGACTCTTTCATCACATCGCCCAGATGTCCAGTTAGGCGTAAATCACCCACTGCAAGCCAAAAACACGAGTATTAAAAGTTAATTTGGTCATTAACGTCAAAATTATCACAAACAGTATATCAGCATCTCAATAGGTGATGCCAAATAAAGCAGACCATACAAATCTAGTAAACTACATGGAAATAGATTCAGTCAAGATGGCGTACAGAAACGAGGCCACGAAGACTTGCACACAACACACAGTAAGCCATGATGGTTGCCAACAACGAATAACCAACGTTGACATCGGTAGATGTATTTTTGGATTTGCCAACAAGTTCTATCTGCAAGAGAAACAAATAAAGTTCCATCAACTTCGTTGGCTCTGTCACGTATTGCGTATGCCCTCAATACGATTGCGCAGTAAAATTCTGTTCCCTCACCCAGCACTGGATTGGCGTAAGAAACTAGGTGGGCAGATTTTGACATGACAGAAGCAGTTGAAGTCACTTACATCCAAATTGGGTAGTATGGGACCCACTCGCCTGACAGAATGAGGTCCAAGTTCGCATTCTACTTCTTGGTTTAAAACCCTGCGCGATACGGCATCGAATCCAGCTCAGTGGTGATGTTTTTGCAGTTTTCTAGTAGTATCACCTTCGTAACTTGCATTTCTTAGTTGGACAGAGTTAGCTGCGAGATTCGGTTTTGTTTATGACGTGATACAGTAGAAGCCGCAAGAAAGCTGTATTTCTGATGTTT